>SNQN01003536.1:7714-52713 GCA_008642245.1 Bassia scoparia | reverse complement strand
TCTCGTTGTCCGGGACATCGTGACCCGATGTGGAAGCTCCAGCCATTCTGTCAATTTTATAAGTCACCGTATTATCTACAAATTTTCGACGAAATTGGGCACAGTCATTCTTCTTACTCCTACACACAGTGATTGCCCAAGGTCGGGGAACTCCCTCTAACTCTTCTCCCTCAGGCTCGGGGGTCAAGGGTGGAGTTTGAATCGGGATGCCGTCTAATATATGTTGGTCATACACTACACTAGGGATGGTGGCACCATCGGGCAAGATGGCATTACCTAGATACGGGATCCCATCAACAAGGTCATACACATACTCTTGCACCGGGGCTCATCCACTGCAGCCGGTGCAYAAGGGATATTTACAGATTCTAATTCTAATGGAATATGTACAGGCTCGGGCTCGAGCTCAGGCATGTCATCTATCAATTCAAGCTCGGGCATATCATCTAAGTCAGATCCTGGTAAGTCATTAGGGGTCTCTAACTCGGGAACATCATCAGAAGCTACACTAATACTAAGGTTCAAGTCGGAAAACACTAAACCTTGGGTCGGGGAATATACCATGCTATTATCAAAGTCAGACTCGGATGATAAATTAGCCATCATACAGCATGCAAAAATACCTAAGTCAAGAAGGTCAGAAGGGTGTACGTACCTTAAGTCGGGAAAGCTAGGGGGAGAAGTACTTCCTCAGTGAATCCAAAGACCTCGACAGAACGTTGTTGCCCCGAAAGAGATGACTTCAGGAGAACTCCTTTAGAGAGAGAAAGCTCTAGAGAGAAGGGAGAGCAAATCTTTAGAGAGAGAAGAGAGTAAATCTTTTGGAGAGAGAAGTGAAGTTTTAGAATGGAAAGTGTGTGAAAATGAAAGGATAGTTACTACTATATAAAAACGGAAGATGAACAGTTACCTTGACACGTCACACGTTACCATTAATGGTAAACGACAAAGAAAAGGTGACCAAATTCATCACCCCTCTAGGGAAGATGGAAAATCACCCCTCCCGAGCTTTGACACTTGTGCAAAATTAATACACAGTTTACCCTTCTTCATTCCCACTTCAAATCCTCATCTCCCGAGTCTCACACCCTCGGGATTCCAGGAGTGAATTCTTCTTTCCCYGGGCTGGAGTCCTCGGGATCCAAGGAATAAACCCTCCTTTCCCGGGGTTGGTACCCCCGGGATCCAAGGAATAACCTCTCCTTTCTCGGGGCTGGAACCCTCGGGATCCAAGGAATAAACCCTCCTTTCCCGGGGTTGGTACCCCCGGGATCCAAGGAATGACCTCTCTTTTCCCGGGGCTGGAACCCTCAAGATCCAAGGAATAAACCCACCTTTCCCGGGGTTGGTACCCCCGGGATCCAAGGAATGACCTCTCTTTTCCCGGGGCTGGAACCCTCGGGATCCAAGGAATAACCCCTCCTTTCCCGGGGTTGGTACCCCCGGGATCCAAGGAATGACCTCTCCTTTCCCGGGGCTAGAACCCTCGGGATCCAAGACTTGAACCCTCCTTTCCCGGGGCTGGAACCCTCGGGATCCTAGGAGTAACCTCTCCTTTCCCGGGGCTGGAACCCTCGGGATCCAAGGAATAAACCCTCCTTTCCCGGGGCTGGTACCCCCGGGATCTAAGGAATAACCTCTCCTTTCCCGGGGCTGGCACCCTCGAGAACCAAGGAGTAAACCCTCCTTTCCCGGGGCTGGTACCCTCGGGATCCAAGGAGCAACCTCTCCTTTCCCGGGGCTGGTACCCTCGGGATCCAAGGAGCAACCTCTCCTTTCCCGGGGCTGGCACCCCCGAGAATCAAGGAGTAAACCCTCCTTTCTCGGGGCTTGTACCCTCGGGATCCAAGGAACACACCCTCCTTTCCRGGGGCTGACACCCTRGGGATCCAAGGAACACTTCTCCTTTCCCGAAGATAACACCCTCGGGATCCAAGGAAAAGACCTCCATTTCCCGGGGCAAACACCCTCGGGATCCACGGAATAATTCTCCTTTCCCGGGGCCAGTACCCTCGGGATTCAAAGAAAAGACATCCATTTCCCGGGGCTACATTCCTCGGGATCCAAGGTGTAAGTTATCCTTTCCCGGGTCTGATGAGCCTGGCCCTCGGGAAAGATCAGGGCTTATTAGCCCCTGACTGGGCACACCCCGCCGAGGCTCGATATTCAACCATCTTGGGGCTTATTAGCCCCTCGGGATTCTACGGACATTAGAGGCCTATTAGTTCCTCGGGGCTCATTAGCCCTCGGGTTTTGAAGCATCATGGGGCTTATTAGCCCCCCTCATCGGGCAACAGCCCGAGAGTGTTGGCCCCCCTCACCGAGGGACTACACTTGAATCAAAAAATCAAATCACCGCCTAGGTGTCATTCTCTCATAGGGAACACCGTCTCGGCACGATCGTTGGTCGGTGACCTTCGAACAAGTGGCCTAACCGGCTTCTTGATTAAAATCCCTGACTGGGTACCTTCAGCCTTGTAGGCTCAAGAGGTGCACAACCAGACCGGGAAAGTTGAGCATGGTTCCGCTTGACACCTAACCTCCCTCGGTCCTCGGTATAAGTATCAAGCGTGGGGCTAATTCTCCCTGCCCAATGGCCAGGCGCCACGTGGCACCTAGTAGGTGCCACCTTGACCCAAAGAAGGGGGACATGTGGGCCCCAAGTACTTTAGAATAGGGCATCCTCAATGGGTAGCGACAAAGTCTGACATAATAACAGCCTTGTCCACATTGCTTAAACATTGAAAGTTTTGTCCCACATTTGGGAGAAACACCAACAATCACTCAACCAAAACCCTATAATAAAGGGAGTTGGTGACCCACTCCAAGTATCTAATTTGAACCACCGAGTAATTAGTCTAGACTAATATTAGCTTGCTCGCCTTCACGTTAGGTCTCTTTACTGACTTAAGCATCGGAGGGGCTTTTTCCCGAAAATCCTCCCTTTCCCGCCCGGGTCAGTCACTTTTCTTGTTTTGCAGGTAGCCGAAGCAGACTAAGTGTCCATTCTCAGGACGTTGACGGAAGACGTGCGTGCCAGCTGTCATCCCAGTCATTATTCTCACCAATTTTCATTGTATTCTTTGTAATTCCTTACATGGAACAGAACTTATTTTTACTCAAATTGAAACATATTTTACTAAGCGACACTATATACTACTCTGAAACTGACTGATTTTACCGAAACTTATTGAAATATGACGAGAACAGGGCCTTAGAGACCAACAATGGTGTAGTAGGGCTATTAATTTATCAACCGAGTCGAGAACGCTGCTATGGTCTCAATTGAGCTCGTTAGTGGGGAATCAGCTCGACTTGAGACTGTGGTCTAATGAGTCTAGAATCTGAGCACGAAGGGGGAGCTTGACTCGAGTCATGTCTCGTTTTAACCTATTTTTAATGCAATTAAGGGTCCGTTATCATTAAGGAAATCAAACTGAATTGAATGAAGCTTAGTTGAACTGACTTAACGAAGCTAAACTGAACTGAAAAGAATATTTAACTTTGGATTAATATTAATCTTGGAATCAATATATACAATTTAACTATATAATAATGAGATAAATTTTATTTTTTTTTGAAGGAAAATGAGAATTAATATTTAACTGTTTAATAATATATCTCCGGATTAATATTTAATTTGGATTAACTATTATTATAATATAGAGTATATCTTTGGGTTAAATATTTTAAATTTAACTATTATTGATAATAACGGAGTAAAATCTTGAATTAATATTTAACTACGAAGTATTTAACTTAGTTTAATATTTAACTTTGGATTAATATTAAACTTGAATTTAATATTTTACAATTACTAATGATATATTTTTGGATTGATATTTTTACTATTAAAAAAATATTGATTAATATAACTTGAAAGTTGGTATTAATGATATTAATTAAAATGTTTAAATTAGGATTAATATTATTGATATTGATATTGATATTGATATTGAATATTGATTATTATTATTATTATTATTATTATATTATTATTATTATTATTATTATCATAATTATTATTATATCGTACATTAATCGTAATCTTTCATCATAAATCTAATATATATTATTATTATTATCATTATCATCATTATCGTTATCGTTAATATCAAATTAGTTAACAAAATAATTAAGTTGAACTACATTGAACTGAACTGAATGGAGCTGAACTGAACTGAATGGAGCTGAACTGAACTGAAATTAAGCTGAAGTTAACAGGCCCTAAAAGTTCAAAGTCCTCTAACATTAATTTTTAACTTTCAACAACCTATTTTTTAAAAAAAAAATGTTCGTTACATGTATAAAATAACTATATTATTTATAATAAATATATAATTTGAACCAGTTCACGAGTTTTTCAAGTCGAGCCTAACATGGTTCATATATCGTCTCGTTTATTCTAGATCCGAACTCAAGCTCGAGCCGAGTCAGTGAGTAGAGATTTAAGGAAGCTGAGCTTGAGCTTGAGCAGTTCGCATGCAGGCTCAACTCACTGACAACCTTAGATGTAGTTTTCCAACCCAGTTGTTAATTTCTCACTCTTTAATTTGATCCCAAAAGCATCTCCCAAAATGGTATTGCACTCTAATAGACTAATAATACACTCTCCAATATATCATTAAATTTAGGAAAATTTTCTTAGGTACCTTTGAGGTTTGAGAAACGAATCAGATAACCCTGATATCAGGGGTAATATCTCACGTAACTTTCTCCGTTAAAATTTGATTGACGTCGTTAGTTTATAACTAAAGCTGTTAGTTTTGACTCGATTAGCCCTTAAAAAATAATAAATAAATAACTCTTCTTGCTTCCTCCTTCCTTCTTCATCCTTTAATCTTCCTTCTACCTCCCTTTAATCCTTCAAACCCAAACCATCATGTGCCAACAACCACTAGCCAATAACCAACCCCATTAACACCTTCGTTCATCTTTTTTCGATTTTTTGTTGCGCTGCTGGTGGTTCGTCTTTCTTCCTTCCCTTTTCTTATTCATCCCAATCTATCTGTTCCTCTGAGCCATTTGTTGTTACGTTGCTTCTGTTGCGTTGTTACGTTGCACTGTTGCTATTGTGGTTTGTCTTTCTTCAATTTGTGGTTGGATTGTGGTTCGTTTTTCTTCAAACCCAGTTGTTTTCGAAATTCGAACACGAATTCGCAACAAATTGTTGTTGTGCAAACCTTAAATTATTATTGTGCTAAGAGTTGTCGGTTTGGTTAATGAATTGTTGTTTGAATTGAAAGAATTGAAACTCTAAATGAATCAAACTAAATCGTAACTAATTGATAATTGAAATAAACTGGAATAATTTTAACGGAAACTATCATAATTTGAAAAGAAAAATCTGAAATGAATTGTTCAATAACTAAAAAGTTTATCAATAACTGAATTTAGCCGAACCGAAATCAAACTGGTTTTAATTAGAATTCCTTATATTGAAACTAAAATTGAATTTAACCGAACTAAATATATTTAGATACTCCGTAAATAATGATGATGATGATGATGCTGATGATGATGATATAAACTAGCTAATTAGATAATAAGGCAATAGTAAGTTGTTTTAATTAAAACACATAAGTGATATATCCAAACAACAAGTTTAACTATGTGTAATATCCTATACACTCAATCGAATAGTTTGTTTCAATGTTTAACCGACATAAAACATCCAAAATATCAATCGGTACAAATTTGTTAATCATGCTAATAAAACGAACACCCTTCGTAATCCTATTGCAAAATTTAACAATTTTGTGAACATATATAAATTGAGACAATTTTACTCTAAACTGATGTGAATTAGGTTCCAAACTAAAAGTAGCTGATTAAAAACTGAAAAAATTGCAAATAAGTGCAAAAGGGTTGTGGTTTGAATTGTTTAAACTGTTGAACTAATTGGTAAAATTGAAATAAGTTGTAACTTAACCAAACTAAACTGCTTTTTACATCATCTGAAGGAAACCGAACTAAATTTTTTAACTAAACCAAACTGAGAATTTATACATTCGAACTAAAACAAAACTGAACTATTTGGTTATATTCAGAACTGAACTGTTGAACTGAATCGACACCTCTAGTTGTGTTGTTGGATTTGTTGATGTGTAGCTCGAATTATCCACCCAAATTGTTCTTCGTTTTATTTGGTTCAATTTTTGGGTTTATTTTACTTCTTCCGTTTTTTTAGACGCCTCATTGTCTAAATTTTGAAAATCGAGGCAAAATATTATGAATTGATGAGGTGTATTGATGAGTATTTTAATAATGTAAGTGGGGTCCAAAAATGAGAGAAAAATGGTTAAAGTAAGTGTATTGATGAATATTTTAATGAAGTAAGTGGGAAAAGTTATGTGGTCCCCACAAAAAAAGAGTGATTGAAGAGAGATGAATGAATATTTTAAGCATGGACCCCAATCCATAAAAGGAAAAAAATAAAAATGAGACATCTATTTGAGAATTGTCGTTTTAAGACAATGGGGCATCTAAAAAAAACGGAGGAAGTAATTGTTTTTTGAGGTTGAATTCTGGGTTCCTTCATTGCTTTGGATGTTAGGATATGGTGGTTGGGTCTTCGTGGTTGTTGGGTTGTGGTAGTTGGATTGTCGTGGTTAGGTTGTGCGTGGTGGTCGGCTTGAGGTGGTGGTTGGGTAATGGTGGTCAAGGGGTGTTAGTGAGTTAGTTTAATTATTAAAGTGTTTAATTAGTTGATTTTAGGTGTTTAATAGGATGATTAATATACTTTAACGATCAAATGGATGGAAAACTAACGGTAGGTTTACGTGAGTTATTAGRCCTTGATGTCAGGGTTACGTGATCCGTTTCTCAAACTTCAATGTACTAGAGTTATTTGGCCAAAACTCAGAGGTACATGAGAAAATTTCCCTTAAATTTAATTCTCATTTTTAAATAATATTTTATGTTTTTAGTGAAGACACGTGTCATTATAGTATGCTTAGAGCTTGCTCTCCCATTACTTATGGGGAAGAGAATCATTCCAAGTTCTCTCCATTGAGAGTAATCGGAGAGCCCCACAATGGAGAGCAAGCTCTCATTCCTTAGCATGGAGAGTTCATTGGCGAGTTTCATGGAGAGTCCGAATGTTGATACTCTTCGGCAACTAAAAAAAATAGACAAAAGTGAAAGTATAAGAAATTGGCTTGCAATTGAAATTCATGTAAATATCAATGATGGGTTATTTCCAATTGGGCATGAAAGGTCCAAATTTGATCAGCTATGGGCTTTGTTTGTTCTCTTATACACATCTAGATGTGTATAAGAGACAGGGCATGAAAGGTCCAAATTTGATCAGCTATGGGCTTTGTTTGTGTTGAATTGTTATTTTAAAACGAGGAGTTGAGAAAGAAGATGAAATAGAGAAAGTGATGGGGAGAAGGGAGTTAATGGATTGTTAAAATTTTATACATGAATGTGCATATTTTTATACATAAATGTGCATTTTCATAAAAAAATGCACATTCAGGGAAAATTCGTGCACATTCACTATAAAACTTATGCACATTCTAGCTGTCCGTTTTAGAAATCAAGGGCCAAGATTGCTTCTCACACTTCTTATTTTAAGGGTATTTCTCATTGGATCCTAACCCTATATATATATATATATATATATATATATATATATATATATATATATATATATATATATATATATATATATGGGACTTGCTAGAATGAGAAATGTGGAATAAGAAAACCACTTAAATGTTGACACATGCCTCACTTCTTACTTTTTTAAAAAGCAAATAGTCTCCTCTTATGTACTTTCTACTTTATGGTAGACACATGTCAACTTTTAATTAGTTTTCCCATTTTTCTATTTCTCATTCTAGCAAGTCCCTATATATATATATATATATATATATATATATATGAGAACGAACCATTCTTATTGTGAGAATTATGAGAACTTTAATCTAATTCATTCAAATCAATCCAAATAAATCCCAACCATTCATTATTTAACTTGTTTTTTCATTTTTTCCCCTTATCCTATCTGGCTCTCTTTCTCCTCCATCAACTCTTTCTCTCTCCTCCTCAACCTGTTTCTCTCCACTCTTTCTCCTCTGATGTACGCGCCACCGCCATCCTGCTCCTCCCCCCGTTGTCGCACCATCGACGCCCCACCGTCGCCACACCACCATCTTCCCCTCGTTGCCGCACCAACGTCAGCAGCAACAACACCACCTTCCTAACCCTAACCCTAATCCTAATCTACTATGCGTGGTGGGTTTAATTTGTAGTTGATTTGAACTTCGAAAGTCAGAGGCGCGGTGGTTGGAATTCGAGGTAGGTTTTTGCTAGGTTCGAACGCGGTTTTGCTAGGTTCGAACGCTACTGTGGGTGCGATGGTTGGTGGTTTTGGTTCATTTGATGGTGTGTATGATTGGGGTGGTTGGGGTTTTGGTTCGTGCCGTGGAGGGAAGTTAGGGTGTGGTTGTGGCCTGGTTCCGGTGATGGTTGAAGGTGTTCGTGAGGGTGAGGTTGGGTATGGTGTTTGATTAGGGCTTGATTGATGGAGGTTGAAGTTGGTTGTGGTTGTGGGGGGTGGTGCGTGAGTGGTGGTGATGGTAGGTGGGGGATGGTGCCCGAGCGGCGGTGGTGTTCTAGTGCAGTAGTGGCGGGGCTTTGTGGTGAGGGTGTGGCTGGGCTGGGATGGGCTCGGTGGAAGGGGGTGTGGGTGGGCTGGGGTTCGATGGGGGAGGGTGCGGCTGGAATGGAGTATGGCTCATGGCTTAGTGGTGGCCTCAAAAGGGTGTTGTTGGTGGTGTGGGAGGTCATGGAGGAGAGAGAAAATGTTGTAAAATATCGTAGAACATGAAGTTAAATTTTTAGAATATGAAGACAATTTTTTAAAACATGAAATTAAATTTGTTAAACATGTAAATTAGATTGTAGAACATGAGTCCAAAATTGTAGAACATACATGAGCCTAATTAAAATTGTAAAACATGAGTCCAAAATTGTAGAACATGAGCCTAAAATTATAGAATATGAGCCCAAAATAGTAGAACATGAAGGGTAAAAGTGTAGAATATGAGCCCGAAATTGTAGATCATGAAGGGCAAAGTGTAGAACATGAGAGTTCTCATTGTAAGGGTATTATTGTAATCTCATTTGATTATAATATATTCAATTATGAAAATAATCTTATCAAAGTAAAGATTGAAGAAGGGTTAATAAGGATAGAGGATAAATTTTGGTGGACACCACCGTCACCATCCTCTCTTCCCTTATATAATAGAGAATAGAGATTAAAGTGGCATTGTCTAAACTACTATTATTAGAAGTCTAGTAATGTTTCTAGACATATAACACCAGTTGGCATTACGCTCTTCATGCCTCCTAAAACAATGTGGAATAATAAGTCACATTTGAGGGGTTTTTATTATTCGGAACGAAATTCTTACAACAAATATAATAACACGACTCCAATCCAATGTATTTAGTTGGAAAATTAGTTTTGTTGGAGAATATACTTTTCGAGTTCACCATATTGAAGTGTCATGCATTGGTTGGAGAAGAGAGAATTAATCACTTTTTATAAGGTTAGTGAGCTACTCCTCTCATTGATATATGATTTTGAGGTGGAACCTTCTTAGTCTTGTGAAGTAGACTCTCTCTTATTTGCAAGTATGGCCTAGGCCCGCGTTTATCATGGTATCAAAGTCAGACCCACAATATGAGACCCTAAATGGTTAGAGTTATTGAGACAAATTGTGTGGTCTATGTGAGGGGAGTGAAGAAGCACTCTAGCTTGCAGAAAAATCAAATGAGACAAAGTTTCAAGGGACTTACATGTGAGGGGGAGTGCATGTTGAAGAATAAACCTCTCAAATTCAACACATGTAAGGGCATTCGCAATAGTTCACAAGAGGTTTGAACTTGTGRCACGTTATTTTCATGTAAACTCCTCCCATAACAAACCTCTCACTAACAATAGTTCAAACTTTTTATGAGTTTGTATGTGAGACCCAATATATATATATACTCGATCATTTGTCTTTTACCTAATGAGATTTWATTTTCCTTTTTATTTTATATCTCATACTCCACCTAATTCCACTTCACCCATACAAACCACTTACTATTTCTATATCCCTCCCAACTTTCAAACCTCATCAACTACCATCTATAATAAGGGTTTGATTTTCAAAACCTCAAAATTCAAAGACAAACCCCATGTCAAACCCCTTATTGTGGATACACTATGTGTCCCACATTGGTTGAAGAAGAGCGAGTTCATCACTTTATAAGATTATGGGACTACCCTCATTGATTGTCATATCTCTATTATATAAGTGAAGGGGGGAGGAAGATGGTGTCTCCCTTCAAAAATACAATTATACCCTTAATGAAATTAAAAGTCCCTTTTATAAAAATAAAATTAAAATTAAAAATCCATCGCCATATTAAATGSAATTTTCTAATTCTTGCCGTATATATTGAAGATGAAATAAAAATTTGAAATTTCAATTAAATGTTCAATGAAGTTGAATTATTGTTTTATACTAGACATGTTAGAAATGAATTGTGCATGAAAAATTGAGTAAAAATTAGTTCGACAATGTAACTTAATTAATAGAGGAAAAGGGTGAAAAATTTAACATGAATTTTTACTAATACTTAATATTTTAACCTAACTATAGGTTGATTATCATTTAGTATTGTACTCTCTGTTATGTTAATCAAACTTTTCTACTTTATCAAAACTTTACACAATTTTTTTCCATTTTATTTAAGCACGAGGTTTCCTCCATTTTATACATCTCACTTTTAATAATATATTTGAAAATTTATTTACAAACAGACTACAAACATAACATTAATTAAAGATGCAATAACAAATAAAATTAAATTTATTACTAATGTTTGTAACACGGACAATAATTAATTAATGTTTACAAATACGTTAGTTTGATATGCACGCATTGCGTGCAAAAAATACTAGTGGTTTTAAGGTGGAACCTCTTTGATCTTGTAAAATAGAGTCTCTCTCTTGTAGGGGTGAAACTAAAACGGTTTAAAACAGCAAACCGAACCGAACCGCACCGAACAAGAAATATGGTTCGGTTTTTTTTTCTAATTCGGTGCGGTTTGGACTGAAATTTTTGTGAATTTCGGTTTTCGGTTTGGAGTCGGTTTGAAGTTCAGAGAACCGAACTCCAAACCGAAACCGAAATACTCAGCATGCTGGGCTCAGCATGTTAAGGCCCAAAACTTTAATGGCCCTAATAAACCAAAAAAAACCAAAACCCTATCTAAACAATCAGACATTCTTCCTCACTCTCTCACTCTCTTCCTTATCCGCCTCAACTCTCACTCCTCACTCTCTCACAGTCTTACTCAGTCACTCTCAGACTCTCTAGTCTCTTCTACGACTTTACTGCCTTTACATCTTCTTCAGTTCTTCGTTCTTCACTTCGTTCTTCAGTTCTTCGTTCTTCACTTCTGCTCCGACTGAAGGTATGTGATTTTGCTAAGTATTTTGCTAAAATTATGTTCGAAATCTTGGGGTCGAATAGATCTATATCTTTCTGTGATTTTTGTCGAATTAGGATTTGTGAGTTTGTCGAATAGATCTATTTTTTCTGTCGAATTTTGTTTTGAATTGGGGTCAGTTTTTGAATTGATTCTGATTTATTTGTGTATTATTTGATTTATGGGATTTTTCCTCATATACCCCTGAGGTTTTGCGTAATAGCTCATATACCCCTGAACTTTTGAAAATGCTTCATATACCCCTGAGTTTTGATATATTTAGCCTYATGTACCCTTAGTTAGGAGGGGTATTTGAGAAAATCACCATTTTTGAAGTCTATWAAACTTTTTTTTACCTTTTTCCTCATACCCTATGTTACTTACTAACAWCCGTATCATRCCAAAAAAAAWATGRAAGATAATCAAAAGATTACATACATTTAAACAACTACGAAAAAAATGATTCAAACGCTTAAACCTCCATGAAAAAAACAAAAAAATTTAAATTTTTTTTTCATGGAGATATATTTCATATAAACAAAGTAGGTTACAAGTGAAAGTAATGAAATAGTTATGTAAATATTCAAAAAATTGTGATTAACTCATATACCCTAAAGTTCAGGGGTATATGAAGCGTTTTCAAAAGTTCAGGGGTATATGAAGCGTTTTCAAAAGTTCAGGGGTATATGAGCTATTACGCAATATCTCAGGGGTATATGAGGAAAAATCCCTTGATTTATTTATGATTGTTTCTGTTTTGTATTATTTGTATTATTTTTTGTCGAATATTATGATATTCTGATTTATGTTCTGTATTATTTGTTCTGTTCTATATTGTTTCTGTATTATTTGTTCTGTATTATTTGTATTATTTTTGTCGAATTATTCATGTATTTTTGATTTATGATATTCTGTAATCTGTATTATTTTGTATTATTTATGATATTTGATTTATTTTTGATTTATTTTGATATTATGTATTATTTGATTTATGATATTCTGTAATCTGTTTATGATATTTGTTTTTTGTTTTTATACTTGATTAATATTCATTTAATTTTTTGTAATTCAATTTTTTTTCCTACAATGACTCTTGGTGATGATATCGACGAAGCGTTTGTTGGTTGATCTCTCATGAGGGCCATGACGGGATGGACTTGRTGRTGCATTGCTTTGTAATAATAATTTAGTTGTTGATGCCTTGCTTTAATGCTTTTTAATTCAAGTTTAGTTGGGTTGTAATATTGTTGTTGAATTTAGATTGTTGTTTAAATAATTTTAGATTGTTAATGTTGGCCTTTTAATTCAGGATGTTAAATTGTTAATTGTTAAATTTAGATTGTTAATGTTGGCTTTGACTTATATACTTCTTATTAATATAGTTGTTTGCTTCCTATTTATAATAATTTTATTTAGATAATTTTGTGGGTAAAAAAACTGAAATTTTGTGGCTAAAAAAACAAAGTTAAAATTTCGGTTTGGTTTGGAGTCAAAATCAAAAAACCGAAATTTTTCGGTTCGGTTTGGTTTGGACCGAAATACTATTTGGTTTGGATTTGGAGTGAAAATCCAAAAACCGAAATAATACGGTTTGAATTTGGAGTGGGTAAAAAACCGAACCGCAAACCGAAGTTTCACCCCTACTCTCTTGTTTGCGGGTATGACCTAAACCCGAGTTTATCAAGTTTATTTTAGGAGTTTTTATGTTAGRGATTTTATGAGGGGTATAATTGTTGCAAGAATTTTGTAAAAGCCAAATAAGGAAATTTAATGTTAGAGATTTAATGATGCATGGGTAGTAGAAGTACTACATTATACTTTTCATTGTTAATTTTAAAAAGAATAAATATTTTATCAATTAGTATAAACTAGCAAGGACTATTAGTCTGTTATTGTGAAGAAAGTGATGACTGTTGCTACTTGCTAGGGGTTAGGTTTAATTTTAGAGATAATGAAAAAAAAAAGAAGTGTACATGTGAACCCTATTCTATTGGATCTAGTTCCCCTTTTAGTTTAATCTCAAATTCAATGAGAATGAGGGATTGGTGCATGGTTAGAGGCTTGAAGKTTCTTTTTCGATTACAAGAGATCCTCAATTCAATTTATATCTTCYTCTCTATGACTCTTTAAACACCAAAAATAAATAAAAATATTTGGAAGGTTGTCGTCATTTGTGTATGTCAGTGTTATAATAAGACATAATTAGACTAAACAAGCATCAATGTTTTAATTTTCTGTATTACAATTATATCGTAAACTCAATCACTCACTCACTCACTCACTCTTCCCATCCATAATTATCCTCTTTTGTTTATTGCAAGGCTTGTATTTGTCTCTATTACATAAGGGAAGGGGGAGGGATGGTGTTCCCTCCAAAAAGACTTCCTTGCCCTTAATGAATTCTATGAATTAAATTTTACTTAATAAATAACAAGAAATATTTGGAACTATTTTAAGATTTTAAATTTAAATTGACATTTAAAAAAGTGACAAACTTTGAAAATTGAATTCTTTTCTTACTATGTTCCTATTGGACAATAATTTTAATATATCATGCATGAATCGCATGCTAAAAACTAGTGAAATATTATACTGAAGCTAAGTAATAACAATAATATCTCCAAGTATATAACAGTACATAAACTACATATGCTTTTCATTTAAAAAATAGCAGAGCTATAAATTATATATTTCGCATATATATAAGACATTGTGCATTTACAATATTGATCTCTCATACATACAAAAAGAAAAGGGAGTCTTAATTACCCCTCAAAAATAAAACAAATAAATAAAATCTACATACTTGAAAACCTTTTTTTTTTTTTTTTTTTTTTTGCCATTGAATGCACTTCTACTCGATCATCTATCCTCCACATCTTGCATTGCGCAAATTTCCTATATTGCATGTTATTATTTCCTTAAATTGTACATATTTGTACGAACTATATAAAAGATTAAAAGAATAAATTAATTTTTCACAATTGTTAAGCTTTTCAAAACAAATGTAATTACAAAAAAAAAAAAATGAATTAAATAAATGAATTTTTTTTTTCCCAATAATGGGAGAATAAATATTACTGAAATATGTGGCGATTTAATTAAGAAAAATTCTCATAATATTTAGTGATTTTGTTTGTAAGATGCTTTGTCTCTTCTTCTCCTTCATGCAAGGTTTGAAAAATTGTTTCTGTAGCTCTTGTCAAAAACTCTGACCAATCACTGCAAAACAAAGACAAGCTATACGTTGTTAGTCACAACTATTCAACCCTAAATTGCATGAAAAATGTGTATACTACATTAAAAACTCTAATTCTGCCGTGATAGATAAAACGCAACAAATGAAAATGTTACATTAGTAATACTTATTTGTTGTATTTTTTTTCCTGTTACCGGATGAGGTGATAAAAATATGATCGTTACTATTTTCAAATAAACTCTAAAGAAAGTTGTATATACTAACCCCTTTGAGGTATCGAATGTAAGTCCAACGGTGCCCCTAGCATCTTCAATAGCTTTTTGAAATTTCTCAAGTTCCCTAGGTGAGTAACCCTCATTAGGTTGAACTCGAAGCTCCGATGGTTTCACATCACAAAAAATGGGTACCACTTTCTTCCTGCACTCCATCATCAAAGCGAGTTCATGTAAACAATAATAAGACTCGCAATAATTTGGTGAAAACACCGCGATACCAACCCTACAACCCTTAATAGCCGAATTAATGCTCTCCAACAGCTTGTCCCCGGGTTTCATGCTCTTGTTATCCAGAAATGGGCTTACCCCAACACTTGATAGGTGCTGGAAGAGAAGACCGGCGATGGTCCTCTTCGTGTCCACCCCTCGGTGGTTGATGAACACGTCGTATGGTGATGATTTGGGGTTCGATGATGGAAGGGCTCGGGATGTGGTCGGGCAAATTATACGGTGAGACGATGAAGCTAGGGTTTTGGATACCATTGAACGTTGCATGGTTAGGTTTAGCTAGAATTTATTGATGATCAACTTGTGAAAATGTGTATATATTTTTATTTTAATTTGTTGGATTTCAATAATATTTCAAATTAATTTTTTTTTTTTGCTTTAACCCTTTTAAGTTGTGATGTATGTGATGTTTAACGTATGAATTTAATCAGGTAATCTTAGTGTGTGTATGTATATATATATATATATATATAGCAATAAGCATTGATTAATTGTCATAAAGTGAAAGAATTCAAAATAAATTTTCAAAGAGATAGTCGCGTTATAAGAAGAGAATTAAACATGCATAGTTGTTTTGAAAAGACAAAACTCAAATTCTGAAAATAATGTTGGAATAATGAAAACAAAAGAAATGAATGTTTGACTGTTTATGCAAGCTAAGGGCCAAATAATAAGAAAATAAGTATACAGTAAGACCGAAAAGGGTTTACAGAGGTTGGACTCTTCTTTGCATCGGACCCATAATTGGGGATACTTTTACTCCTTCAAACACGAATAATTATACCAATTGAGCTATTATTTTAATTAATCAAGTATTAATACTATTCCACTAAATCAAGCAGGAAGGGCTTATCAACTTTGTTTTAATAATATACTAGGTAATATCCGAGCAAATGCTCGGAATTTTCAATTTAAGTAATTGTAATTAAGAAATACAATATGAGTTAAGCCCTATTCTTTTGAGTTTAATTTTATGGTAGATCAGTTCAGTCAATTTCTTTAATTCAGCTCCCTTCATCCAACTTCAGTTAAGCTTACTCAAGCTAGCTCAATTCAATTCAATTGAGTTCAACTCTTTTCAATTTAACTAACTTCAGTTGACTTCAGCTAACTTCAATTCACACTAATTTAGTTTAGTTTACTTCAGCCTAAAAGAACGGGGTCTTACCGCTTTTGTAACAAAACTATTAATTAAAATTTGAAAAATGATAAAAAAATCAAATTAATTTAATATTTTTAGTTTTAAAACTATGGAGTTAAAAATTTATTTGCACAATATGTTTAGAAAATGTCAACAATGAAATAAGTGTATCGAGGAAATTGCTCATGAAATAAATGTAATGTAAAAAACAAAAAAAAAAAACTACTCGTAATAAGTCTGGGAGGGAAAAATTAGGTTAGTGGGGATTGCTTTAGTATAGATAATATTGCTTTAGTATAGATATATAGATTTATCTCAAATTCTCAACATTTTTCACTTTCACATACATTTGAGGACCTATTACTTTTTTCATCAATAAGGACCTAGGGTTAGATTTTAAGCAAGTTAACCAAATTTTGAGTCACTTTTAAGTTTTAACTCACATGCTTCTTTAAAGACTAAATTTTTTAATTTATATTTCCAAAAGTAACCAAAGTATAATAATATTATATAAATAATATTATGATGTTATAAAAAATAAAAATAAAACAAGGAACTCAAATTATTTCTTTTCAACCTTTACACATTTTATCAATTTTCTTTTTCAACCTAATGGCAAGTAAACAACTGATGTTTGGATGGTATTTAGCCAGTTCGTAAATTCAATTCCAAAACTAAACACACACCTCTATTTTCCCATGACAAACTTTTATATGAGGCAGGCCACACAAAATTTTTAGGTGTGGCCTAGGGTAAAACTGTAAAAATACTCCTTTAAAACTGTATAAATCAAACAAACCCGGCCCTAACTTAATTCAAGTTTAAGCCGTCATTTCTCTCACCTCTCTTTCTCTCTCCTCATTCTCCCTCTCTGCTATTTGGTTAACACTTTCAGAGAAGATGTCATTATTCCGACCACTCTACTTTTCGAAGGCACTTGGTGTTGAATGTTAATATAGTCTCGAACAGTTCCTCCATGCATGTTCAATAGTCTTATATATAGTCATTTAAGCAAGAGTTTAGTGCCAGAATGCTTTAGTTTGATGATGATGATGATTAAGAGGAGAAAGAGAGAGTGAAAGACGTGAGGTTGAAGATGAGCGCCTTTGAATCGCTGTGATATGATTGCTCAAGCTCCCAAAATCGCACTCGTAAGGGCCATTCCGCTATTTGTTTTTGTGTGTTTGTTGTTGTTTGTTTGTTTTGTATGATCTAAAGTAAATGATGATGTCGAAGGACATTAAGGTTGTGTTTGTTTGTTGTTCGTTTTGTTTGATCTGGTTTTTGTTTTAGATTTACTTTTTCTTATTTTAGATTTACTTTTTCTTTTATTATTGCTTACTTTTCGTGAATGTGTGGCCACTTTTTTATTGATACACATTTACTTTTTCGTTAAAGTAAAATAACTTTTTCTAATGTGTTATTAATTTTTTTTCGTAAGATCTGATTACTTTTCTTTCTAACATTACTTACTTTTTTTTATTGTTATACATTTACTTTTTCGATAAAGTACAATTACTTTTTCTAATTTGTTATTATTTCTTTCGTAAGATCTGATTACGTTTATTCTAATATAACTTACTTTTGTTGATACAACATTTACTTTTTTCATTAAAGTACTATTTTCTTTTTCTAATGTGTTATTATTTTTTCATAAGATCTGATACTTTTTCTTTAATATTACTTACTTTTTCATAATTTTGGCGTTTACTTTTTTTAAATGTTGCTTACTTTTTAGAGTATTGAGAATTACTTTTTCTTTTCTAATATTACTTACTTTGTTGATACACATTTATTTTTTCGTTAAAGTATGATTACTTTTCTATGTGTTATTAATTTTTCGTAAGATCTGATTACTTTCTCTTTATAATCATTGACTCTACTTCTTTGTTTGATGACAGATTTACTTTTTCGTTAAAGTACGATTACTTTTTCAAATACTATATTATTATTTTTTCGTAAGATATGATTACTTTTCTTTCTAATATTACTTAGTTTTTCATAATATGTGTGTTTACTTTTTTTCTAATGTCTACTTACTTTTTCAGACTGTTGAGAATTGAAGAGAGAGAATAAATATTGGATGATGGAGCACACTCAGCAGAGAAAAGAAGAGAGAGAAGACGGAAGATAGAGGAGAGAGAAGACAGATTTAAACTCACTAGTTTTTTTTGTTATTTTACTATTATTTTTGTAATATTATTATTTGTTATTTGATTTAAAGTTGGCCACACCTTAATTTTGTGACGTWAATTATTATACTTTCTCTGTTTCAATTTACTGGCAACTTTTGCCATTTAGGGAAATATCATATTATTGGCAACTTTCATTTACTTTCCATTTTTGACATTTTTTTTGCGTGAAATGACCAATTTACCCTTACTATAAAAACATTTATCAAGATTATAGTACCCATTAAACAAAGTTATATACTAATCTAACTTAATTAAAATTAATAACCCATAACTCCCAACACCCCTTCATTCCACCACCCACCTCAGACCACCCTCCACCATTACGCACAACCTCCCTAGCCAGATTCATAAACTTCGCACCACTTACTCAGCCCCTCAGACCACCTCGCACCACCTGCTCACCCTCTCACACCCTCCTCGCACAACCCAAAACCAAGAATACCCACCTCACATGAACCCAGAAACCTCCTCGAACAACCCTTAACCACTCCACACCCTCCTCGCACAACCCAAAACCCAGAAAACCCACCTCACACAAACCCAAAAAACACCTCAAACAATCCTAAACCCACTCGTACCCACCCCCAATTCGAACCCTAAACGATTGCAAATCGAGCCCTAAACAACCACACCACTAATTCAAAGTCTCGCACGAACCCTAAACCAATTTTAACCATCAATTCAAACACTAAATTCGAACCATAAACCAATTCACACCACCAAATCAAAACCCCAATTGAAACCCTAAACCAATTCAATTCGCACCACGCGCACGTCCATGCCCACTCGCACCACCTAGATCGAATAATTTCGATTCCAAATTCGACTTTTTTCGGCTGTTTTGATAGGTGTTGTGTAGTGGCGGTGGTTCGTACTGCCCAATCGACAACGGTGGTTGGTGGGTAGTAGGATGGTGGCTGGTGGGTGGTATGTTCTTARCTCATCTTTTGTTAGTAAGGGCAACATAGTAATTTCCACCCCATAAGCACAATTAACAAATTTCTCATAGGTGTCCACACCCTCTTATTGAAAGGTTCGGATAAATTGAAATGAAGGAAGTATATAGTTTAGGTGGTAAAAAAGCGGGATCAATTTACTTAAAATGAAAACGTTGCAATCCTTTACAGACATACAAAATCGATCAATAGGATGGAGGGAGTAGCGATTGTAATGGAATTAAAAATATTCCCTTAAGCCTAATTACTTACATTTTCCTTGAATGGATGTCTCAATTTACTTGGTACATTTCTCTTTTAAACACGAGATCCCCATGAAAACTTTTACAACTTTATTTGTATTTTGTCATCTTTCAATCCAATTTCTTCCTACTTTATCATTAATTTTGTCATCTTGTCATTTAATATTCCACGTTTTTACCCAATTATTTCATAAAGTAATAATCCATACATATTTTATTACTGCATAAAACCGATCCGAATGAGAATGTTACAAGTATTATGGAACGGAGGGAGCAATTCGTGTTGTTAATTGTCGAAACTCGAAAGCACCGTACCGAACTCATCTTGAGTAAAATTGTATCGATTAAAAGAAGTAAACATGGTCAAAAGAACAAAAAACTAACTGAAACGTATCATATTACGGAGTATTAGACAACTCTCAAATGTTTCTTGTAAAAGTGCAAAACACGTCAAGCACGTACAATTACATTGGGAAATACTTTTCTATATTTGGAAGCTGATTATGATATGATATGATATGATGTTTTGATCTCAATTCTTGCATGTCAAATCAAGTTTAGCTTTAAATATGAAGATAAATAACAACTACAAGTATTAATTATATGCATGCAAATATGCAATGGATGAAAAGTTCGTGGAAATTAAAATGTTACATGTTGCTGTTGGCCTGTTGCCATGAAAGTTAAGTGATCCAAGATGTTGAATATTGATCAAATAAGTCAAASCTATTCCCAGGCCTGTTACCGATTGACACGTGATTTTGACATGCATTCTAAAATTGACACCATTTTAAAAAATGTATTTAGTTTCTTTCTAACGCATCGAGACGCTCGTTAGCAATATCGCAAATATAAATGTGAATATTGATTTTCTTGTTTTGAATGATATTTGAAATATTTATTTTTCTAAAGTAAATGACTAATAACTATCGAGCAATAAAAAGTGAAGGCTTATTAATGAATTTTTCTTTCCCAATTTTAAAAGATTACTCGCAAGACTCGCTCCTAGCCTTGCTATAAAGGGACATTTAATAAATATAACAATTAAATTGAAATGTGATAATTAACAAATTAAGTCAAAAATAAGTATAGGTGCGTGCTCTAAGCTGAGATTTGGTGTTTGAATGATTCAAAATTCAAATATAGGAATTTATTAAGTCCATATATCATACGAGTATATATGCACCAAAGAAAATAATAAGCGAGTGATAAGACTTACTTCATAAACTAATTTTTGTTTTGAGGCAAAAATACAAACTAATAATCCATTCTTTGCAATAAAATACACATATTCAACTAACTACTAATAAGCTTCTTGAAATTAATCTACCAAACAAACAATGAATAAACAAAATTATAAGATAAGCAGTAGTCTCTGTTTATCCTGTCGACATTTGACTACTATCTACGTCGATGATCAACATCAGTGTTTCTATAACATTTTCCATTCCTATATCACCTCAACTTCCATGGTAAAAAGACAAAAATTAAACAGCCTCCCACGTTTTCTATTGGCATGCAACTAGCTAGAGTGTCAATTTTCCACCGGACCAAAAAATCCGAGCAATTTGACCACCAAATAGCGGGTTTTGACAACAAAAAATTCGAAATTTTGAGCCGTTGAAACATTTAAACATGTRTTTTCAAATCTGCTAAAACTTGTTAATTTTCAATCTGACCCAATTAAGRTCGGTGGGTTGATCACTTTTTAATATTTTTATGATATGTCGATAATTTCTATCACATACATTAGACAATGTAATCTTGATGGTTTATTTGTTGAAAATGACTCTAAAAGACGTTATTTATTAATTCTTATTATTAGGGATACAAATTTAGACATTTTTTTAAAATGAGGCTATAAATATTACATCACGATTAGAACACAAAAAGAAAATCATAGTTATAAATCTAGTTCTAAATCCATTAGGGCAACTCGAARCCAGAGTGTTTGGGTCATGAACAGTTGAACACAAGTTATAAAAAAACTAAACTTGATAATGATTTGCTATGAATAACCCAAAAGTGGTTAATTTCAATTCAGCACAACCCCACCCGATTTAATTGCTTTGACACGTCTACATGCATGTACGCAACAATATGGTTTTCACCCTTTCAGATATATATGTCGGTATGTCRATGTATTACTTTGACCACAAGAACATTTTAAATAGCGTGAAAATTCAATTGTTTGGTCCGTCAAAAGGATATTATGTAAAACGTCGCATAACACAGATACCCGTCATAAAGTYTTAAGTCCATGAACAATCCACATGTGAGTGAATGTGTTGTCTCACATTGAAATTAAGGGGGAGTGTTGTGGATGGTGATAAATCCCACATCTAACGAATTTGAGAGTTGAGACCACATTATAAGGCTAAGGGGCTACTCCCCTTATTACCATATGATTTTATAGAGTATATATTATATTCTTGGGCCTCAACAATAAGCTTAAGCTTTTGGTTGAGATGGTCCGATTAACATGGTATCAGAGTCAGCGTGACACAGAGGTCACAGGTTCGAATCTCACCTCTCTCTCCCTTCTAAGTGGAATTAATTTGCACCGCTTAAACTTTTGGTCGAGATGATCAGATTAACAGATATCGTTAATAATGTGATATGTCTAAGGATTATTAATTAGTTGTTGAGTGTTTGTGTGTATACAAATACACAAACATGGTGCGACAAGCCAACAACCGTATCCCTATTTCAAAGAAGGGACTTGAAAAGTACGGAGTAAGATGGAGTGCTAAAGTCAACTGTGTTGTAACATTTGTTATACGGAATTACGGAGTATAATACATTTTTACAAAATAAAATCACAATTGTTTTGACAATTTTTGTCATGTTGTAGACATACATACATGCATGCATGAGTAAAAAGCAAACACAAAAAAATAAATAATTATGATAATACCAAACAAGTTCAAACAGTAAAACATTTTGACGGTTTCCATGTTCTATATACATCTCGAACGTTTTGGAAGATCTTTGTTTTGTTGTCCAAGTCCATGCATGAAATATACTATGCCAAGTATGCTATGTAGGGACRTATAAGAAGTTGATTCGGTCAAGTGGTAAGCAGGTTAATTGAAATTGATTAAGAAAGATCTCGAGTTTGTGACTAATTACGAAGTATTATATACAAAAACTTATGTTGAGAGATTCACCTATCATAAGTTAGTTGCGAAATTCGAATCAAATCCAAATATAGTCGGAGTTAAGTTCCAATGACCAGATATACATACTAAAAAAAACAATATTTGGGAGGTCCAAGTGAAATACTGATGTTTTTAGATTTTGAATAAATAAGTAATACCTTATTTACCATTATTAATAGCACTATAAGGAAAATTAAGTCCTGTTTGACCAACTTATATATTATTGCACATGTTAACATTCCAAATAAAAAAAACCCACCTTTTGACGTTAATCAGATTTTGAACAAGGAATGGTTCTTTTCTATGATTATCAGCCAAGCGTTTTCTTTCCACTCAAATCATTTCTTATTTTAAAACTTTGATACTTAGCAAGTTTGAACCTAAATACTGTTATTTGCTTGTTATTATTTTGTTTTTAATAATACTCCATCTGATTCAATTTATTTGTTACATTTGTTTTTTTTACACTTGTTGAGACGCATAGTTTATATCTTAAGTTATACATAATTTTTTTTTATAAAACTATATATTTAAACAGTACTTGTCGAGACGAATAAAAGTAAGTTCAAACATTTATTGTCTCAAATAATATGCAATTTTCCTTAAAATTCTAAATCATTTTCATTTTATGTAATGAAGTTAATGATTAAACATAACACTTAAGGCTATGTTTAACATTATCCTAAGTTAAAACTAGATTATTGCCCGAGCAATGCTCGGTTTTAAATAATATTTATATATACTTTGTATATAATTCTTATACTCACAAAATATCTTTATTTTCAAAATTCAATTATACTTAATTAAGGCTATAAATAAATATTTTACAATTACGTACATATTTATTAGCTTGTTACAATGTTAGTTTCACGTACGTGCTCCACACGTGCAATTTTCATGACCTTTTTGCAAGTTTAAAAATACTTTATGTAAATGTTGAATCTCATATTGTTATACAGTATAGTATACTCCGTATGTGCAATGAAAAAACTGTTAAAATAAATATGATAATGCGAAATATCTTTTAGAAACTTGCATCATTTTGGAGAAGTATATTCATTCAATAATTTAAGTTTTACTAGTTGCTTCTATATTTTTTGAACAATAACAATCAACAAATAGAGGTCCTCTCATTCACTCGGTCAATCCTTCCATTTTAAATTACTTGCTATATTTCGACTTTTAACACTATTCATATATATAATTTGACTTCATTTAATTTTAGTGTTATGATATATACACTCCTTAGGACTGCATATAAGAAATCAAAAAAGGAAGGTTTTCAAAAAAGTAAACATTTATGACATCAAAWTCTGTGCAAWTTTAACATAAATCTATAAATACTTACCATTTTAAGCAAGAACTTAATACTTATATGCAGCCCTAAGGGCTGCGTATAGCATTCTCAAATATATAAATTTTATAATTTTTTTATATACTCAAGAAAAAACATAATCATGTATTCATGTGTGTTCTTATATGATGTCTTGATTTCTACTTTTCAAATATATAAATTTTATAATTTTTTTCATAATTATAACTCAAGATATTTTGATCTAAAATTGCGTTTCGAAAATTGTGAAAAAGTAAATGTAGCAGGTAAAAAAAAAAGACAAAAGAAGTAACTATGAAATAAAAATGGTAGGAACTTCAACAACTACTAAGTACTCCATTTGTTTCATAAAAAGTGTACTCTTATATGTTTGAAAACTTATCCGAAAATCTCTCGCATACATATGTGTCTTGTTTGATCTATCTCAAGTGTTTGTTTCAAAAGGTGATAGGTAGTTGGTGGCAAATTTCGTAAAAAATCCTTCTATTACCTTTAGTTTAAAGATTTTCTTTGTTGGATAAGATTTTTGTAGCATATGGTGTGCAAGAGAAATTATACTTTTTATTTTGTAAAAATGAGCCACAACGGATCATGTGGCATAAAATGAACATATATTAATTATTAAAGAGAGAAAAAACGTTATAGGGACAGTAGAGATTTGGTTAAATGGTAAAGACTGATAGCCTATGTACATAGATTAAATGTTCGAATGCTCTATTCACATAAAATCGAAGTCAAGGACACAAAGCCTTAAGAGAGAGAGGAAATGGAGGTTGTAAATTGACGGCAAAATGTTGTAATCAAAGTAACATTGATTTTCAAAGAGTCATAAAACTGAAAAGGAATTAGAATGTGAATGGAGAAAGTCCCTTGAAACGTCAAAGAAGTTTTCCAGTCATTTTGGTGTTCGAGTGATGCTTCAGTTGATGGGCTGCTGTTAGTTAGTTGGACTATTCATTTTGGGTTAACATGGACTTGGTCCAATGGACTCATATCTTAACTCAAACCTCACACTTTACTCTTCTTTGCTACAGTATTACTTCTTCTGTTTCGAATTACTAGCAAGTAGCAATGCTTTCTATTTAACGATAGTTCAATTTATTAGCTACATTTTTATTTTGGATAAAACACAATTTTGATCCTCTCCGATAGGTCCCCTTATTTTTGTCCCTCTATCTCTTTCTTCCCAAAATTTGCCTAGGAGTGTGCGCACACCTCAAATGTAGCCCGTTAAATCGAAATCGATGAAGTATTATTATATTTATCCTTTTCTATTTCTTTTTRCAAATTTGATACGAGGAGAATATATTGGCCTTGTTTGGGAGTTAGCTGTTAGCTGGTTAAGTTAGCTGTTTTGACTAGCTGATGTAATAGTTTTTTTTGTTTGACACATTACATAAATTGATTGTGTAAAACTATTTGATAATTAGCAGTTAATTTTTTTTTAGACAGAAAATAGCCAAAAGGCTATAAGTTCTTACAACGAGCTGTTCATATGAGCTTATTCAATATTCATACCAAAATTCTGTTCTAAACCTTTAATTGCCATACATTCCTATTCTTTTATTGAATTGGTCAAACGTCTCTTTTTTCCTTATGCCTAGCTAAGAACACCTCCAGTCCTCCACTCATAAGGGAAGAGGTCATTTTCCTTATCCTTTTACTCTCTTCTTTTCTCCTTGGCCGCTTAGCTTGGAGGCCAACAACTCGGACAACTCCAACAATGAGAAACCACCCCGCCACACCGCCCCATCAAAGCGGAGATTAGGCCCCGAAAGGGCCGAAACCATGAACACATAATTATAAGATCWAGTAACTAGGCAGAGTAACAAGATCCTGTCAAGGACTGTGTACACACACTTTTACAACTCTATTTCAAAGATTTTTCTCTATTTCATTTCTTCAATATGTTTATTGTTAATTCTTATACCATAGACAATTTGAAATACGAAAAATTATACATTGGACTGCCAAAATCAATATACTATAAAATATCATGTCTATACAGTTAGTTATTGTAAGAATCCTAGCTTAATATGAACTTGTTAATTGAAAGAAAAGAAATACAATTAAAAAGAACTTGATTAGCAAAGGTCACAAGCAAAACTCACGGACAAGGTAAATTTTGGTAACACTTATGTGCAAGTACTTAAATAATGTTTTAKGCTCGGAATTTCATTTATTTATTTTGTACACGGGTATGTGCTCAAGTGTCTGTTACAGTGTCAAAATGTCCACACTAGACATTACTACTAACTAGAGTAAGAATGAACAGTTAAAATACATACATAAGCTAAAATCAATATAATGGCAACCATCTCTCCTACTCTAAGACTCACCATTGTCGTCATTGTCACTGCTACGTTGGATTTGGTTAGTCCTCTTCCAAGCCCGCCATACGAAGGCGAAAGCAACCGCTGCAAGYCCAACCAATGATGCACCCATAGACAATARTGCAACTCCTGTTACCATGTGTATGCATGCAAGAATAAGAAATGCTCCTAACACTATCACTAAGATGAGTCCACTTAGTACAATAGCTTGCAATGATGGTTCTAAATTGTGCACCACCTTGTRGGTGGCCACTTTGAACGCTGTGTCCACCGGCCATAAGTGGGACCGGTTGCCCTCGTTTTGTGCTCTAGTGCAGGCTTGTCGCCACTTCCACCACCACCACCACTCGACTCCTGKTAGCTCTTCTTGATTGCACTCCTCATCGTCGTCATCATCACRATGATCTCCTCCATGGACATTCTTATTGTGGTCATTGCCGTCACCCCCATTGCTGCCACTTCCATCACTACCTTCAGAAATTCTGCCATGTGTTATGCATATTTGCACATCAATTTCAACTATAGTACTGTGAGATATCAAAGGAGTAATTTGTCTAAGAACCACACTTTTTAATACTTTGTACTACTAGATTGTACACAATGCAACCTCGACTACTTTCTTTTTAAAAAATAACTTAATTGTTGTGTTCCTTAAAAACAAGATCGATTACAACAATGATCAAGCTTACAATCATAAACAAATAAATTAGCAGTCTGTTTACTTGATATAAACACAAAGATCTATCAATTTTAACGACTAATACTATCATTAATAGCATAGTAATTGATACTTGATACAACAGTTCCAAGTTTATGAAGAACGAGTATGGAATATGTATGATTACACAGAATGATCACTTTTAGTTATGTACCCGACCTCAACTATGYGACTAAGGCTTTGATTGATTGATGTTTKAACAACTTACCCTGAGTTTTGAGTTCTATTCTCATCTTCCTTCGCGTGATCATCCTCCCTTAACTTGCGAGCATGTTTTTCTTCGAGTGCATTAAGGTTAAACCAATGTTCCTGGTGAGTGGAAAAGTACTCCTCGCTCATCATCATTCCCTTTAWAGGTCTTTGTTCCCTTCCCTTTACAACTTGCAGCTTGATCAAATTCGGTTGTTCATTAGAAACCTTTCTTCTAAATAGTGTTTCACATACTGAACTACGCAATGGTGCAAGATGGAACAAGCACTCGATGTTATGAAGTACCGAGGACATTGCTTGTGAGACTAATCCTAGGAGGATCAACCCAAAAATGCGCGAACAGGTGATAAGAATGATACAGATCGAATATGCTAGTTAAGTATCAGGAGCCGAAAAATTCCTTATGTAAGGCCTAAGTATTGATGTTAGATTTTTCAATTTTCAATACCCATTTGCAAGCATTATGCTTTGTGTTTTGGTCCCCCCCTCCTCCTCCTCATTAGGCATCATTTTGGATAGCAAACCACATTTTTTTCTTATTTTAATCCTTTCTTTTTTCCCTTCTCATTACTCGATTTGCTTTCCCTTTACATAAGCAAATAATTTATGGAGGATGTTTGCTTCTTTTCATTATTCAATCTCTCATTGTTTCCTTATTCAGTCTCCTTAGGTGCTGCGACGTTCGAAAGTGTTTATGTTCTTTCTAACAAGGAACTTAGACATTGTGCACTAGTATCTATCTTTGCATCTTTTACAACAAATCTACTATCTTTTTCAGCCTGTTTCTTTAATCCTTGCAATCTGTTTCTGTCCCCTATGAATTTTATTCAAATGGTTCTTGTCATGTCTCTTTGTATAATAGAACATTTGATTAATAATTGAAAGTAAAGTGACAGTGTGAGTCACAACATGAAAGAAACTGATTTACAAGGAAAAAAAAAAGAAATTGGTTTGTGACTAGCTTAGTACTGTATTTGCAGTGGCATAGATGACATGAAGGAACCTGATTGTTGGACAGATAATTCGGAACGAAGGACTAACTCAGCTCACAGCTGGTGAAAACTTGTGTAGCTAGGCCATAAGCCGGCCATCTGCAATGTTGGGTATGAAACGAAATTTATCAGTGAATCAGTGATTCAGTGATAGTAATGTACCTCTGTGTAGAGCATACACTGCTTATATAGTGGGAACTAGCCCGTAGTTCGGAACGAAGGACTAACCCAGCTCATAGCTAGTGAAAACTTATGTAACTAGGCCATAAGCCGGCCATCTGCAATGTTGGGTATGAAGCGAAATTTATCAGTGACAGTAATGTACCTGTGTAGAGCATTCACTGCTTATATAGTGGGAACATAGCCAGTAGTTCATGAACTGATCGCGAGCTAACATCCAAACATACACTTGAATTCAGTTTGCTGATTATACACTTGATTCCAAACATACACTTAGGCTTTGATTAATACTTCAGATATTAATAGCATTCTGCTTACAGTGAACCAATGAAAATGAGAACTAAAAAATCTATCCTATCTATACTAACAAGTTGGGAAACTATCAGAGCACAATATATTTAGGCTAACAATCCAAAGCCGGAGTTGCTTTATTCCTGCAAACRCACAGRTGAACTAAGAACTGATCCACTGRGCGCCCTGGTACAGTCTTGCTCAAGAGGATTGAGCTCAGTCGCCATCGGCCACAYAGTGAAACAGTWTATAGGATATGGTGCCAAAACTAGAATTTGCTATACATATGAACTTCTGTAATGTTACATAATTGCATCAAGAGTAGTATATAATGAAATAAAATAAAAATTATGCACAAAATGGGAGTCAAGCATGTATATTCAAAGTTTGTGGACAGTCTTGAAGTGKTTAGTCGATGTGATACACAGAGCAGAGCAATCATTGGCACCCAAGCTGCTTCAGCTGTGAAACWCCTTATGTCTACAAGGGACCTTAACCATTGATTACCACCTTGTTGCAGCTCGGATTCTCGATTGATGTACCCAATCAAAGCGGGTTTTTACTATCAGTGAGTAYTCCTGATCATCAACTTCTGAGTGGTCCTTTCCTTGCAATATAGATGCTTCTTCMWGGACAAGGAAAGCTAATCATTTAATTTATGTACWGCAATGTGGTGGTTCAATGTTATGGTTGCATATAAAGGAAATTCAATCCTTCATAAGGTCAAGCTCTATTTCTTTGGCTAGCTTATCTTTCAGACTATCAGCTCGCTCATCTTGCCCTCCTGTGAAGTTATATACTCTATAAGCCAACTGAAAAGTCCTCCAAAGCAATTCGGTGCTTACAGTTTTCTGATGACTGACAGCTTTTGACAGAAGATGAACATTTGCTGCTGCCTTAGCTTCTGTCCTTTCCTGCAGGGGTGATTATTTGAGGAGCGTGAGAAGTGTATCTTGATTTGCATAGGGAAGCAAGTAGAAATGTGCAATAGGATGCATCTATGCATAATTAGACAGAGAGCTAAAACTAAGCATCATACACACCTTCAAAGCCAACTCTATGCAGTTCGATGAGACATCCACCACGGCTTCCTTGATCTTTACAAGAATACTAAAATCAAAGTAGATGTTTTGTCTCTGAAACTTTTTTTCTTCATCATCTTTGGTTCGTTCTAAGTCTTCCATTTGTCGTCTAATCTGCATATGCATACATCATATGAGAGACATTTTCTAACATAAGTACTTCAAGGTTGCTGGAAATTGAAATCAAGATCTACGAGGTGAATAACATAGTTCTATACTTCTCTTTCATTTACCTTGTCGAAGTATTTTTCAACTCTGTTAAGAAGCTGCGCCAGAGGTGGCTCAAATTTCCAGTTCTGTAACTCAGATAATACGCCACTCAGTTTTCTGAAAAGCACCGCTGCCATTCTCAAGGCTTCTAATTTTTTCATTGGGAAACCTTCAAACCTAGCTAAAACCTGTAAAACGCGAATACAATTCCTTTTCAATTGCKTGCTAAATCAAGTGAGATTTTATCAACAGTACAGAAGCAGTGACAAGTTTAGAACCTTGTTTTCATCTGTTAGAACATTAAGCAAGGTTTCCACTTGTTGGTAGAACTTAAGCAGTGTGTCCATGTCCTTTGTTTGGAATGAGATAAGAGCAGCTTGCATCTCCTTAATTTGGTTTTCGTAAATGATCACATCTTCTTCAATTTGCCGGTAATGTGGTGATCTGTTGTAAAACTAAGTTAGGAAATTTTACAAATCAGACATGAGTCCACATGACAGTGTTTTGCTACATGCATATTTGAGCATACCTTTTYGCTAGTTCTGCGAGAGTATCAGCCATGCTTTGTCCGCCACTAGCACCACCATTACTCCCAGCACCCTTCTTACTCACTTGGGATTGTTTCCCGCCTAAAAAAGATCCTTCCATTTTTTCCCGTAGTTGCTTGTATAAGCTCCCCATGTTAGACGACCTCTTCAACTTTGCTGTGGATTTCTTGGCACTATTAGACCTTAATATCAGGCCTGGGGGTGGAGGTGGAGGTGCACCTCTTTTACGGGGTGCTGCTGATGGTGGTAGTTCTTCHCATCCTTTATTAGGAAAGGGTAGCGGAGGTACATCTCCTTTGCTTGGCACGAGTAAGAGCGAAAAATCACCTTTACAAGGCAAAGGAGATGGTGATACATCTCCTTCTACTGACACAGGAGGTTTATAACAATGCTCACTTACCATTTTTATCTAAATTTATTCTAAGGGACCAACAGTTCTGAAAAACTAAAAGATGGGAAGGCTAAAGCTTCTTGCTACCCTACTTTGTGGTATTGGTGGAGCTACGCCCCCACTCCCACCTTTTCTAAACCAATATTATTGGAGGCGGGGTGGGGTTGTAGCTCCACCAAGGGGTGGTGGCGATATAAGWGGACGTACTCAGTGGTTGATTATTGTCGGAAAACAAGCAATCTGTGGTGATAATAATGGGATGAAGATGGTGTTCGTTCTCGATGGTGGGTAAGATATAAACTTGTATAGYTGGGTTTGATTTTACTTGTATGAGTGAAGTTGACTAATCACCATTGATGTTTTCAAAGAGATATATACATTGTCATTTGTCAATCCTAGTTGGCTAATAGATGTTCACACCTTGAATGCATCATTGAAAGCTTCAACAATTATTTTACAAAGCATATTATAGTCCTCTTTAGCTTGTCAACCAATCTTCTCGAGCTGAGAATAACAGAATAAAATGAAGTATAATATAGCATTTGCATTATTATAGTACWGAAATCTTTTCTTAACTCTTAAGAACATGAGTAGCTTAACACGGTTATCACAACTTCTCTTATTATGTTTTCTTTTTATATGTAGCCTGAACATTTATACAATTAATCAATCAATAAAGCCTCGGTCCCATAATTGGGGTCGGCTACATACATGAACATCTATATGATGAAGCAAAGAGCAAGTCAAACAAATGATAGACTGACGCTTTTGCAAATATAACTGCATAAGACATTTTTATTTCATCTGCAAGCTGCTAGCTCACAGCATTGCATTTCCAGGTGCAACCAATCACGATACTGACATACTGTCCGGGAAGCCAAAACTATCCCATTCGTTATTACTAGCTATTCTTTTATTTCATCTGCAAGCTGCTAGCTCACAGCATTACATTTCCAGGTGCAACCAATCATGATACTGACATATTATCCAGGAAGCCAAAAATCAAAACTARCCCCTTCGTTATTGCTAGCTATTTTTTTTCTTCATAAACAACAGTTTATAATTTTGTTAAGTTCAAAGTTACAAGTACAGAAGTCCAATCTACTGAAGTGAAAAGCAAAAAATGAAAACTAGCTATCAACGTTTCTGTTATGAAAAGATATTTCTAGACTTCACACAAATTATTTGTCATTACAAACTGCATGATATTCTATTGATCCTATAAGTTTGTTAGAAAGTGATCTTCAGCACACAGTAATGAATGACAATATGTCGAGACTCAATAGGACGCTGAACTTAAGTATAAAGGACTTCTATAAGAAGTTGATAAAACCCACCTCCCCATTTCATTGTCGTCCATTGTTGTCTGTAAATCTCGAAGATCCTGCATCTTCCATCAGATGTGAAAAAAGTGTAACCATGGACACTCGAAAGTTCTTGTGACTCTGATGACGAAAAAACTTCAGCATATTTTGGACATCGAATTCTAAGAGACAATCTGCAAGTCAGTAAAAGTCAGTCAGCTTAGAATTTGAAAAAATTGTTCATCAGGATATGTGAAAGTGAGAATATATAATTTTTCTTGCTTTCGGAAACAGCCAGATATGTAAAAGTATATAGACTTATAGAGATTGTTTTAGATTTTTAATAGCCAGAATTCGGTTCACTGCTACACCATAGTAGCTTATGATTTGATCAATACTTCAAAAAGATATAGACATTTTATTATGACTGTGAATCAATGAGAATGAGAACTGAAAGGTCCAGCTATATTGCAGTTTCAAACAAATTAAATAAATTAAAATGCAAATATATTCAAGCTAGCTAAGTAAATTTGAACTTTCTTTATACCTAAAAACTCTTAGGTTGATCAGTTGAACTGATCCACTGCTAGTGTTGTCTTGACCAAATGGCCTTAGTTCAGTCACCATAACATCTAACAGTGTATTGGATATGCTACCAGAACTAGAGTTGATCAGTTGTCACCTTGTCGACAAATTTACCTTTGATGGTTCTCGGTAGATGAAATAAAATCAAAAGGACTTCAGTTAGCCAAATGATTTATATATCATTTTTCCTTTGTGTAACAGTAATATAATAATGCGAGCTGAAATAATGAAGTGCAAAGTATGTACAAGAATTAACTGAAAGGAGACAAGTGCAGGCAAGCAAAATACACAACCTTTCGGACAGGCTTAAGGTGATGAGAATATGAGATGCACGCAGCAATAACAGGCGCTGCTTTAGATCTGAACTTCATGTCCAAAACTATTGACAACCACTGAGCTCAGTTTCTCGATCAATGAGCTCAACTAAAGCAGATGTATCCAATATTAGCCATCACCCTTAGGCCCTTACTTAAGGATCAGAAGCTAGAATAAGCTATACTTGATACTGTCTTCTGACTTTATCCAATAGTTTCATGCAGAAGGCACACAAAGGTGCCTGTCCAATATGCAATTACTTCGGGGTGTCTGTCCAAAACTATAAAATAATGTCAAGAAAACTATTAAGTTACTTACCTGTGAGAAGGCAGAACAAACGGAATGTACACAGTTTCTACGGTCCGAGCTTAGAACTAGTTATTGAGTAAAGAAGGGGGGATTTAGGTAGTTCAAGCTTCTCCTGAAGTCGAGGTATCTGCTTGAAGCTCATCAGGGCAGAGGCTACTGTAGATTTTATTTCTGAACCTTGAAGTTGAGAGAGCGATGTGTGGACTTGACATAACTGTAAATTAGATTCTAAAGACTAGTACAGATAAAACTACACAAGAAGCGTATTTTACAGACAAAATGCAAGATCTCTTCCGTTAACCCTTATAGTATGTAAAAAAAACACAAATGAAAATAGCATAACCTTATTCCTTAAAGGTGAAAAGATCATTGAGAATAAAGGAAATTGAATAATTGAGTAAAATGTTCATATCTAATTTAGTGAATGCCGAATTTTAATTCAGTAATTGAGCCCCTACATATGATGTTTTCAGTATAATTTATCATAAATTTCTTCACTGTCCAACACAAGCTTCAGCTAATTGAGCAAGATCTTTGTATATGATTACGTACTTAACTGGAAACAATCAGTCTCAGGAAACAAATTTAGCTACCCAAGTCAAACATAGAAGGCTTGTGCCCAAATAATTCAGCAGAACAGTCAAAAGTACCTTATAATTACTAGCATTGGTTACTAGGAGTATTAGATTTTCACAAATTCCAACCTTAGAATTATTCCAATGCAGAATTAATTTTAAACCTTTAAGGTTATCATTCTTCAATGTTGGGTAGGGATTTCTTTGGTTAAGAGAATTGGTTGTCATGAGTCCACAGTCCACACAATGGCCACACAGGACTCAGAACAAATGAAACGGATCAAAATGGTGCAGAGTGTGAAAATTGCTGCAATACCTGATCAAACCCATCATTCCGAATCTTGTGYTTCAGGAAAAGACACTCTGCTGCTCTAGTATAGTCAAAGCTCTCTGAATGAAAATAATCTCTGCAGTGTGTACTGTAAATTTCATCTCAGATTTGAGGTTTGACTAAGAAAGTGCTTAATGTGCTCCAAAGGATTCTTTGCAAAGTAACTCTTGCTACCCCCATAATCACCTCAATATCTCAAATACAAAGGACTAAATTACTAGTGACAACATCTTCTGGCAATAATAGATTGTTTCGAGGCAGAAAGATGTACATCTCAGTCTCTTACTCTCTCACAATTGGTTCAGAAGTACGYGGTTCATCCTTAAAAGCTTACAAAACCCATGAGCAGCAACAACTTCTTCAGGTAGGTGAGCTTTGATCAAGTCTAAACTATACTGAAGGTATTTGATATGCAGTTTTCATCAAAGGCAGGTTTTAACCGTTTTACAAATTAAGTTAGTGTCTARGAAAAGCTACGAAAATAATCTTTTGAGGTAGAGGTACAAGCTATGAAGTTAATGAAAGGTCATCATGGAAAAGATGAAGCAAACAAAACATACTAAATTTTACTGTCAAATGGATATATAATATGATTTTAAACTTGAAATGTCTCAACTGATCACCTGAAATCCTAAAACTTCACTAATATAGCTMAAACTAATTTTAGTAGATGATAGGACCTAAAAGAAAACCCRAGRGTGAATCTCATCACTAACAGCTTCAACTAAAACTTAGTTTTATTTAAGTGCAAATTCATGACTCATATTTACATAACTTGCATTTTTCATTAGATTAAAGATCTTAGATAAATTTTTACCATCATAAAGATTAAAGATGAAGATTCAGCACAGCTTGATTAAGCAGAATTTGGCTGGGCACTTTCAGTTCTAATTAAAGAAAAGAGGTGGGTGAGATGAGGATTCAATCTCACAACCTTATGTTAACCTCGAGGGTAATCTTAGTCCCATAAATGGAATCGGCTACATGAACCAAWATCGATCATTCCATGTAGTCATCCACTAATCTTACCAACTGATCCTAATATCCTATATATTTAATAACACATGTTCATTACCGCCAAATACTTGGTTGTGTATTGTAATGATACTCCAATAGTTTAATGCAGTGGCACATCTTTTAGACTGTACTATGGATCATTTTGTTACTAATTCAACAACTACATGCTAACCACCATTTCAAAGCTCTTTGACCATGACCTCCTTGTATGGCAAAATACTCTGCATGATTCAATACAAAAATATTTGAACTAATTGTTACAATTAATAGTTTATGCTTCTTTTTTTTTAAAAAAAAAAAAACCCAACAGTTTTTTAGTCCCTTTCAAATATGTGCCCTGTTGGTAGGCTGTAGCATTGCCAYTTCAACTAATTAAAGATTGTTGTTGTTTGAACATTCAAATTATTTTGGCCAAGTTATTTGCTTATCWAACTTTAAATATTTTGAAAATTAAAATAAAAAAAATTGAATCTTTATTTTCTCTCTGTTTTTGAAAAAAATKCCACTCAAATGTCAATTCACAAGCCGCAATATTAACATGACAAGGTTCCCTAGTTTCAACACTAGGTTTTATTTAAAATCAGGACATCTCATGCATAATGCCTGATTTGAAGAGTTCTTCTATCACAAAGTGCAATATCCTGATTTATAGATATATATGTCCCTGTATTAAAGTTTCATGACATTCTAGATTCGACTATTCGAGCTAATATACATATGATTTTGACATGGAATATTTAAATGGCATCTTAGAATACACAAAATCATTAGAAAATTCTAGGTATGGTCTAAGATTTGCTATAAATCAAATTTTTGTTAATTCCGATTTATCAAAAGATATTTGAATTCYAAAGAAACACAGCTTATCAGCTGATAAGGGATTTTAAACTCATCCATATGATTTTGACATGTAATGGCATTTAGAACACAAAATCATTAGAAYTTTCTTCATTTGAACTAYAATTTTCTGCAAATCAGATTTTTTTAAATTTTGGGATGTAATKGAAAGATATGCGAAATCAAATCAGCTAGGTAAAGTTTGAATTCGAAAGAAACGCAGCTTATGATCTAGTAACAGAGATTATGAACATGCAATCAAGAATTCAAAAATTTTAATTGATCAAATGTTTCGAATTGTAATGATGAACGATTTTACATCACTACTTGTTAATTTCTTATGCATTAGTAATGATAAAAGTTTTTTACTTTAGATCACTATACTTAATTGTGATGATTAAAGGTTTTTTCTGTAACCAAAGGAACAATTTATGACAGTATATAAGAGGGGAAAATAACAGTTATATTAGCCAAGAAAATTGTGATCATAAAACAGAATTTCTAAAAATAACACCGCCTTTTTAAGAATTGAAGAGTTAAATAATGGGGTTAAAACCCAAACAAGGAATTTTTACAAATAGTGTTTTGTTCTCTAGCTGTCTACCAACCACCTAAAGAAGCTAAATAGTTTCAATTCCATGCAATTAGGAAATGTTTAAGGATTTTCATTTAACCGTTGCAATGGTGAAAAAAAATACTTATATTAACAGAAAAGCACTAAACTAGCAAATTTCCAGATAATTTTCAAACTGTCTTGACTCTTGACCCCTCCATAATAATAAAAAAGTTTTGCTTAGTCTCTCTCTTTTGTGGAGAGCACCCCCGCTCGCCCCAATTTTTTTTTTTTCTTTTTTCATTTGCTTTTTTATTTCTTCGTCGAAAAATTTCGAGTATAAAAGCTTTACAAACCAATTTGTCATATATATAACCATATCTTGAACGTTGAATATTCATTATTATCAATTTATCATCATCATCCTCTTATTTTTCAACTATTTTATCATCTTTCAAATATTTTAAAAAACTACCTACAGGTTTCAAATGGAACGCGTCGATTTTAAATTCCAACAAAGATCATTTTCATCATAAAATAAAAATTAGTTTRTAAGAAGAAGACGTTATATAAGAGTCATTCTGACCTTTGTAATGGCTGGCACGACCTCTTGCATTCCTGCGTTGTTTCGTCGAAGGGTGGCGAAATTGCAGGTATTTTGGAGGCTTTTCTTCATATATTTCTTGTACATTCTTCTGCCACACTTGGTCAGATATTTGGAGCATAATAGAAAGTATTTACCAATCAACCTGCAAATGCAAACCACCCCAGAATATGTTCATAACATAGTTGTGTCAATCTTGCATTAGATTTCACATTCATCTTCAATGCTTCTCATGGTAATCCTTCTTAACTGATCTTCTATCATTCTGTCTTCTGAAATAAACATCATCAACCTGAAAATTAGAAAAATTCATATTCACCATTTTCGCCACGAAAAAATAATCACTAAACCCTCATCAAAATTATCCAGGGGATCTGCATGCTTTAAGTATCATGAACCCTTTGTTCATTACTCACACAGATTATTCACCAATAACAAATAGGCCATTGCAATATGATCAATTAACAAGAATATAGTCTGATGAAATGACTGATAAAATAAATTGACTGTTTTATTAAGCAGAGTAAGCTTTCAGATACCTCACATGTCAAACAACCCAAAGATCAGATGGAGGGCTTGGCTAACAAGTCAGGCGGCGAAACTACCGGCAATAACTTTCTCAGGTTCATGGAGCTAAGGAAGAAAATCATGACTTTTAGAGACATCTTCGATATTCCTCCGCTCAGTGGCTCTGTTCCAATACAAGAGGTACCACCAAACTTTCAATTTCTGTAATATGATGAAAATTGGGATTTAGTAATATGCATTCTTTGACATTAATTGTAGAAAATTTGTATCATGGTTATTCTTTCCTGCAGCTGCTGATATTAACAGGAGATGACCTTCATCAAATGTACCCGGAATTCGTACACTGTGTTCCATCAGCAAAAATAAAAGAGAGAACCACACATGAGGTTTGCAAAATATTTATATCAATTGGATTATGTTATTAATTTTTTCCCCTAAATCTTCTCAATGTTTATAAACTTGAGATTTCGTTGTAATGAAGTAGGGATTGATAAGCTTTTATGAAGTTCTGAAATGTGTTGGAGACTCAAATTGGATAGAGGATCCCAAGGTGAGGGAAAAGTTCAAGTATGGCAATGTTGAAAAAATCCCCTTGGATGAACTCAGTATGTCTTGACTCTTTCTAGCATCTTCTTTTCACCATGATTTTTCTTGCTTTGAGAAAAGTTTAGTTAAGGAAACTTGTTAATCTCTTGCAGCTAGGATAGTGGTGGCAATATTYGACTGCATTAACAGGGCAGCTAAAGAGAGATTTGACTACATGGAAGAAGATGAGCCAAAGAGCTCGAGTTCGATCACAAGCCCAAGCTCACGAAGCATCTCTTTTGATAGGCGATCAACTGATCTAAGCACGGATTGGAGGTACTCGGGTTGTGCTTCACCTCAAACTCCAACATCAGTCCTTCCTGAATCCCCAAGATATGAGCATGGCAGCTACTCTCCACCGCGTCTGTGGGACCTTAGGGCCCAAGCTTTGGAGAAACTGAGCCCAATGGACTGGAAGCGCCTCTCTTTCCATATGGCACTTCAAAACAAGTTGCAGAACCAGAAGATCAATGAGGGGCCAAAGGCAGATACCGAAGGAACAATGAACATTCCTTTTCCAATGGAGATAGAGAAGAATGGAAAAGAAGAAAAGGAAGAGATGAAGATTGAGAAAGATACAAAACATGGGCCAGCTCCCATGATCATAGAGATGGATGATAAAGAGGCAACTCAATCACTTTCATCAGCATCCAAATTGAAGCCTCTTAAACAAGACAAGSTAGCATCACCACTAAAAGCTCAAATTCAATCACAAGAAGCAAATTCCGCATCACCAACTCTGCCATCATCACCAACAGTCATGTCATCATTCCCACCAATAAAGCAAGTGCACTCACCCCCACCACCGCCCCCGCCACCACCACAAACAACTGCACTGCCTACACCACCTACTAATTTTACAACTACTCCCCCACCCCCTCCCAATGCAGTCTCAATTCCTGCATCTCCACCTCCTCCACCTCCACCACCTCTTCCCAATGCAGTCTCAAATCCTCCGCCTCCACCTTGTGTAGTCTCAAGTCCTCCACCCCCACCACCCCCTCCTGATGCAATCTCAAATCAACTACCTTCACCAACTGCTAGTACAAAACCTCCACCACCACCTCCTCCACCAAGCACAAAGGCCCCTCCTCCACCACCACCAATACCTGGAGTAGGATCAACGCCACCACCTCCAACCCCTGGAGCAAGGCCCCCTCCTCCTCCTCCACCTCCTGGAGGAGCTGCACCACCCCCACCACCTCCACCCCCTGGAGGAGCTGCACCACCCCCACCACCTCCACCCCTTGGAGGAGCTGCACCACCCCCACCTCCGCCACTATTAGGCTCAAAGGGCGGTGCACCAGCACCTCCCCCGCCAATTCCCGGGAAAGGAGGTGCAYCACCACCACCCCCTCCAGGTGCTTCAAGAACCTTACGTGCAAAGAGCACCACAAAATTGAAAAGGTCATCTCACATGGGGAGCCTATACCGGTTGCTCAAGGGGAAGGTGGAAGGTTCATGCTTAACGGGGAAAACATCTCAAGGGAAAAAGGGATCTGGAAATAATTCAAGTTCTGGAGGAGGACAGAGCATGGCTGATGCACTTGCAGAGATGACCAAAAGGTATGCTTAAACATAAATGCTATTATGCTTATGAATTGTTATGTTATGCATAAAAGAACCAACATTAGAGTGCTATTATAATGAACTTTCAGATCATCATACTTCCAGCAAATCGAAGAAGACATTGAAAAGCATGGAAAAGCAATTAAGGAGATGCAAAGTACCCTAAGCTCATTCAAGGCAAAGGACATGAACGAATTGCTTAAGTTCTACCAGCAAGTAGAATCCAAGCTTGAAGTCCTAACAGATGAGAGCCAAGTTTTCGCAAGGTTTGAAGGTTTTCCTGTAAAAAAGTTAGAAGCCTTGAGGATGGCAGCTGCACTATACAGAAAGCTTGATGGAATTTTAGRTGAATTACAAAACTGGAAAATCGAGTCTCCTTTGGTTCAGCTACTTGACAAAGTCGAAAAATACTTCAACAAGGTATAATTGAAGACTTGAAACTTAGATAAAGGATAAGATTTGAACTTGGATGTGAAGTACCAAGTAGCAATCAATCATCATTGGCATCACTTTTGACATATATAACAACTTCATATCTATACAGATTAAAGGAGAATTAGAAGGTCTAGAACGAACCAAGGATGAAGAAGCAAAGAAATTTCAAAGCCACAACATCAACTTTGACTTTCAAATCCTTGTCAAGATAAAGGAAGCAATGGTGGATGTATCATCAGGGTGRATGGAGCTAGCACTAGAGGTAGCAAAGCCAGACTAACCATTTTCTTATTTCGTTTCTAAATCTATCTTATGTGTTCAAATGAAACAAATTGTCAAGATCCATGTTACACAAGTACTTAGCACTGGTGCTGATGTCACACAACGCTCTCAAACTCATAATCTGCTTTTTTTACTTATAAAAAAGAAAAGAAAAAAGCTTCTATTATGCCATCCTAAGAATAAAATGTTAGTCCAAAACTCCAAATCTATGTRTGAATATCAAGAATCCGACATGTTTAGATGAAATACAAGTCTAATAACACAAAACAAACCTAATACAAACATTCTTTTCTCTTGAACTGTAGGAAAGGAGAGAAGCCAAGGCAGCAACAAATGATCAAAATTGGTCCAAAGCAGGAGGGCAGAAAAAAGTATGCGCTAAGATGCTTTGGAGGTCTTTCCAGTTTGCCTTCAAAGTCTATTCCTTTGCAGGTGGGCAAGATGAGCGCGCTGATAGCCTCACAAGGGAACTAGCTAAGGAAATAGAGACTGATCCAATGGAAGATTAAGCACTCCTCCTTTGCAATCAAAGCATTGAAACCTATATATTTTATAGTACATACATCGAACTTTTGACTGAAGTCTATATTTTAATTCTTTTCTGTTCTTGGCTTCTGGCATTATTTATTCGCAAGGATCATTCTAATGCCCAGGTTTCCTTGAATGGCAACTTAGTAGATGTTAGGTTCTACAAGAGGCAGAGCATACATCATTGGCGAGACTTGAGAAAGAGTTTATTTCTGCAGCTTAGCTAATCTCTGGCTTATTATATGCTGCCTTGTGTAAATTATTCACCCTGCATATGTTTTCACGGCACCATGCATTTATTTATTTTTGAGACTTCTATATAATTATTCATTAAAAAAAAAACATTTTTGATTTGTCATGTAACTTTGAGATACCTTTTTGGATTCACAGTATTGAGATCTCATTACACCTAACCTCGAAATCAGCCTTTGGTTTCTCTAGTCATAAACAAATCTGCTAGATGTTTGGATAAGCTGATTTGAAGGACTGGAAGGAAAGAATGGGCAATGGAAATATCAAAGTGRAGGTTGAAATATCAGCCTGACTTGATCTAAGGCTTTGTTAGTGAATTTGGTCGATTATATCTTTTAGTTTTATTTGGTCTCAATGTTTCAGTAATTTTCTAAGGTTCGATATTTTTCTACATTGACATGAATCTCAATATTTGAAAAATTAAATTTCTTAAGATCCCATTCTCAAATCATTCAAATTTGGAAGTTTTRCAAGGAAACCTGTTTATTTTTATCTTATTTGAGATAAAAAGTTGAGGCACACTAGATTTCAAGGATTGCATGTTTTCAAGTATTATGACATAACATTATGAGAGTTAACTGGATGACAAAAATTCAGAATAATGAGTGTTTTTCAGGAAATTGAACTCAGGGTTAAGTGAATGYTATTATGTGATCATATTGAACCAAAGATTAAGTTGGWGATAGTATATTCGGGAATTAAAACATTCCACTAGTAGTTCATTCATTTCTTCTTTAAAAAGGGCTATTTTTATTGTTTCCCCTTAATTTGAGTTCGTATAATCACTCATTAACTTGCATTGCTTTGTCAAGGGTGGTGCCTCGACTAACTTGACTAGTAGTTTGGGTTTTAATCCAAACAAGTTTACCATCACTCAATGAATTATTATGATCATTATCAAAGAGGAGCTTGCCACAAAGATCTAAGAAAGGGTAAAAGAAGCAACCAACAATGAAGAAATGTCGTTTAGTTTCCATGTAATTGTTTCTCTTGGGGCTTTGCCCCTCTTTAGCACAAAAAAAAATGTTGAAGATTTGAAGTGCATTTGTGATTTATTCACATCTAGAAAAAATAAAAAATATATATATAAAAAATAATCGGCTACCTCTTGTTGTCTAGTGTTGTTTGGGCCATTGAATTTTGGGTCATGAGCAATACTTAGTCGAAATTTTCAATACCCGAATCTTTGTCTTGAAAAGATTCGATTAGAGTTCAACATTTTGAACTTGGTAAACTAACATACTACTCGGAATTATGTTGGTGTTATTGTAACATGATTACTAATTGCTAATGAGTTTTTGAAAACACAACATTAGAATATCACATTACATTACATCACAATATCACATTGAATTTCTCAAAATTAAGTTAAAAGAGAAAAAGAATTAGGATTGAAAGTGGGCAGTTAGCCAGTGAAGCATGATCAAGCAATTCATCGAACACTTTGTGTGCAAGAAATCAACCACAAAAACAAACATCTACAAAAGCATCATCAATCATATCYTAAAAGTAAAGTTGCATTTGATCAGAATTACAATCATATGATTAATCATAACAATCATTATATTATATGCAACGAAGATGATCAAACTTACAAATTAAAGAGATTATTATATATGCTGGTAACACAGCAAGTCGAAGAGAAAGAGTTGAGGTTGTAACTTGTAAAAATTTCGCTCTTTCAAAAAAAATCTGTTAACGAAAAATTAGGCGCCAATGTTAGTTACAAACTTCCAACGACTAGTAATTATTGACAGAAGGAAGGAGTAATTAGAGAGTGGAATTAAGTACATTACCAATTTCAGAAACAATTGTTGGGCTGTAAAATACTTTAGTTGGGGGTTAGAGAATTACTTATAGGGCCAAAAGATGTCATAAATAATCCTCTTCTACTTGGCCTCGTATCCCGAAATTAATAATACCTACGAGTATATAAAGATGTCATTGGATCAAGCTGGTTTAGAGCACGTCCTAACATAGCAATATATATTGCAAATGCATAAAATAACACGGGCAGAGGATAAGTGTGAATGTCAACTAGCTTGATTGGTTAAAGTCTTGAAAAATGATATTCAATATGAGATTAAATTCCTTTTAATAAAACACTATTTTTATTTTTAATGACTAGCACACCTTATAATATGTTACCATGCATGCTTGGGGATGAGCTGGGTTTGGATCATTTTTTGAATGCGTTGACAGCAAGGTTTGATAATAATAAACACAAAATTAKAGTAAACCTTAAAAATTGAATATTTCAAACCTATCAATAATTCTAATAGATCTAGCMAATATTACAATAAATAAAATTGTACTGTATTAAAATATTATACAAGTATTCCCTCAAAAAAAATATAATGCGGAGTACAAGTATTTGAAAACAAAATTTACCCATCAAGAGGTTACTTTAAAAGAAAAGAATTAAAATTAAACTCGATTTATCTACCTTACTTTATTTTTTTAGTGAAAATAGTTACGATGTTATTTCATCTTTTTTATTCAGTAATTAAAATTATTATCAGTCTATGATGTTGAATAATTGTTCTATGAATTAAACTTTATCATAAATTTCATATTATTTGGAAAGTTATAAAGTTGTTGGATCTTTTTAATACACTTGGACTGTTGATTCTTTTATTCATGAATCTTACTTAACGAAAAGTTTTTATCATAGTTTTTTCATCACCATTATTGAAGATTTTCTAAATTAATCAGGTCTGAAGTATGCTTACCTAATTTAATGTAAAGTCTTGTTTTCTATATGATTTGATCGACATTATTATTTTTTAAAAATAATTTAAATTGAATATATGCATCGCCTTAGGGCATTCTCAATAAGGGATTTGTCATGGGATTTGTAAGTGATGTACTCCGTTAAGGTTTGAAATGACAACCCCTTATTGTTGGAAAGTGGTGGAGTTGAATGTTGAAGGGGTCTGAAGTATGCTTACCTAATTTATGTAAATCTTAAGTTTCTTTTTTTTGTCATATTTAATTTTTGTCCTTTTTCTTATTGTTTCCTTTTCCGCTTGAATCAGATGATATGGTATTAAAAGCTGGAAAATTAATATGGCAATTGTTTTAATAGAACAATGGATTCCATATATAATAATTATGGAATAGTTCAAGTTAACTAGCCAAAAAGACTTAGCTAAGGTATGCACAAATCCATTAGAGTACATAGAACTAAGCTAGCTACGAAGTAG
>SNQN01003535.1:36571-55924 GCA_008642245.1 Bassia scoparia | reverse complement strand
TCGCGTATACAAGTGTTACTTGATGCGTGTACATAAGAGGTAACTTGGCCATACATCGTTAAAGTTAGTGGTGAAATCTGGACCAAGCTCTACTTTTAGGTTTGGTACCTTTTTGACTAAACCAAACCAACCATAGTCAACTTATAGTCATATTGTATATGTATGGGCCCTAGTCATCGTTCTTGACCCACATTCACAGTCACTTTCATATAGTCCATGGTCATCTTTTAATCCACAACACACTGTCCCAATCACACTTGCATATCATACATTCTCATGTCAATCGGTTCTCTTTCCAAAAAAATAAAAAAGAAAAAAATAAAAAAAGTTTCATTGAAAAAAAACGAAAGGGAGATCAGTGGAAACAACAAAAAGAAATAACAAAACTTTGATAAGTGGAATTCCTTGTTTACACAACTCTATTAATGTCACTAATGGTGAGATCAGTGGGGTGAGAGGATTTATGCATAAAAGATTTGTTCATATTAGAATTTCTGTTTGTGCCTCCTTCTAATGAACGTGTTTGGGTACTGGTTCCCCCTATGTCATTGTTATTTTGAATGGGTGACCAGTCTCATAGTGGTCTCAACTGCATCATCTTCAATTGGATGAGCCTCTGAGTCACTATCTCCTTCCCTTACCTCTTGACCTACTTGATTCTAGGTTCAACCAGACTCTTTATTCCTATCTGGGAGAGTTGTGTAGTGAGCCTGGTTCAGCACCTTCTCTATACTTAGCTCCCGTAAAGTTCAGCATACAAATCTCGAACTCATCGGCATCATCAACCTGCACATGCTTGCTGAACATGTTAGTATCATTAAACAAGACATGGATATATACTCTCCTCAACACACATGGTTCTTTTATTGAAAACTTTGTATGCCTTGATGTGTGAAGAGTATCCAACAAAAACAGCCTCATCACTTCTAGGATCAAATTTGTCCAAGCTAGATTTACCTTTGTTGTGTACAAAACATTTGCACCCTATTGTAGATTAAAAATATATAGTTGACTATTGTTGACTTAATTAGGACAGTTTAACCAGCAGTAAGTAACTAACGACGAATAAGGCAGAAGGAGAAGACAGGCGATATACGACATTCTTAATTTAGCTTYAGTTTAACGATGCAGCATTAGCGTTAGAAGGAAATTGTGGTAAGGATGGCCCATCAGGCGATAGCCCAAAAGCAWGCCYATGAAGATCAAGCGACAATAAGACTTGGAGTGAAATTACGAATGTTTGAAATATGAAAAGAAGCGGCATGAAATCATCAGATGAAGTAACTTCCACTCACTATCCACACCCATGGAGGCCTATAAATAAATGAAGCGGTACATAAGTGAACAACAATGACATCAATTTATCTAATTTTTGCATTTAGATTCCTTTAGCAACACTTGGCTAAGTAGCCAAGTTAGTTTAGATTAGCGTATCCTAGATTAGTCTAGCGTAGCGTAGTGTAGTTCATCTTATCATGGATCAGTAAGTTGTTCGATTTTCATCCCATTGTGTGTAATCATAGAGGTAATCATTCTTCTTGGTAATACAATGGTAGTCTGATGCATATCCCTTTATAATGGATGGTGTTTTTCTATTTCCATTATTATTTGTTTTACGCTTTAGCTTTGTTCCACAACAAGTTATTCTCCTTATTTTCCATCTTCTTGATTAACTCTGATCGTTTAGGAGCCATTTTACTTTCGAGTTTCAATATAATCAGTAACCAAAGGCACCCCCCTACTAAATTAAGAACAATATAGGGCGGATTGACTTGTTAGATGAGTCAAATCACCTCAACAGATTTTTTTTTGGCGACCACAAGGTTGGAGAAGTTTGCAATAGCATTAATTTCTCTCAACGTGGCCCTAGAGATTTACATGAAGCTCGGTGCACAATGTGGATGGTAATTCATCCGATGAAAATCTTGAAACCAACTCGAAAGATCTTTGTAATTTAAATTATCGTAAACAACAAATTTGACGATTCTCTCCTCCTGAGTAACCGGTCTCAGTCAAACGCAAAACTGGATAGTTTGCACAAACAAGGGGTAAGATCAATAATCCTCGCCAAGTTGCTCATTCATATCACCAATACGTGGATGTTGTTACAGAATTTTGGAGATTTGAAGGAGAATCAAAGAATAGTCAACAGTTCTCCACAGTATGTACTGAACTACTGAGTGATAAATGCCGAGTTGCAAAACTTTGGCTCCCACTCATAGAGTGGTTACTAGACAGGGATGGATTATATGCTGACTAACGTGGAGTTATCTAAGACGGTTGCTACTAAGAGTTACTCAGTTTGGAACCTTTAGTGGAAAACATTAATCAACTGAATACTGATGAATTTGTTAACCGTCAGAGGTTCAGGAATAACTGTCGAAAATCCTAGGGAGGAACCACCCTTGGGTTATCCTAGAACAAGCACTATGAGAGTAACTAACATCCCTCTAGCTCTTCAGATAATATCTAGGAGTATCCCTCTCTGAGATGCCAATGAAGGGAACAAGAGCCAAGGTTGAGAAGTAGGCCAAAGGTCAAGCCATGAGTCAAGCTATAGCCATGGTGATCCTGGACCTTCTTCCGTTCCTTTGACTTCTAATTCTATCCCTTGACAGAGTCAATGGGAACCGTTCCACCCATAGGAACAACCTTTAGATTGGGGGCAAACGATTAAGCAACTGGAGGAGTATTCCCCACTAGTGGCAGTTTTCAATCCGCAACTAATGGACCTATTCCTCAAAGTACATATCCTGTTGCTCATGAACCGCCATAACCCACTCACTTTACACAAATTAGGAATCAGGGTTATGCACATCATCCTTACTCCTACCAAATGCATCCCCCTCAGAGTAATCGTTGGGGGCAAGGGTCACATGCACAGGGTAACACCTATGGAGGACCTCAAGCTATGAGAACACAAAACTCTAGTAATATTGGAGGTTTGTAGCCTAGAGTTGGATATAACATAAATCCTTTTGGGGATACACCTCATCCTACCTATTACCAGGATAATCGGCATCCACATGGCCAAGATCAGAACTTCCATATGRGAYAGGTTCATCATGAACCCCTCCTTAGACAAGTGGAATAGAKGATCCAAAGAGCCATGGAGCACAACGTTGGTTTTCACAGTAGAGCGACTTCTAATCCTTATCGTGAATGGATTGACAGGATGTATCCGTTTCCTCGAGGGTTCAAAGTTCCTTAATTTTCTCCCTTATTCTCTAGCGACGTACGAGTTTCTGCTGAAGAACATTTGTTTAGGTTTAACTGCCAATGCAGAGAGGCAATAAACAATGATTACTTGTACCTTAGGATGTTCTCTTGTTCTCTCACTGGGATTAAGTATTCATGGTTCGCCCATCTTACAGCAAACTCGATTCATACTTAGCAAGATCTGTAAGGGCAGTTTCTTCATCATTTTACTAGAGTGGAAGTCGGGGTCTCCATTGGAGATTTAGCTAAGATAACTCAGGACAAGGGGGAACCTGTAAAGGATTACATTACCGGATTTAAGAGAGCTAAGATCAGATGTCATCTTAACCTACTCGAGTCTAAGTTTGTTTCTATAGTCTAGAAAGGGTTGTCTTTTCCTTTAAGAAAGAAATTTGAAGAACAACATTTTCTTGACTTCGTGGCTCTAGCTATTGTTGTGGTGGCGTATGAAAGGTGTTTAGCTGAAGAATCTAAAAGTAAACATAAGTATTACACCAACTATGCTAATTGCATAAAAGAGAGCCACGATCAGGATGGTGATCAGATAGATGTGGCGATGGAACAAATTGTTCAGGGGCCAACATTTAAATGTCCCCAATTAGTAAACAAAAAGTCTTCTCAGAAGAAGGAATTCAAGTCTGATCAAAGAAGAGAATACACATTTCACATTAAAAAGTGTGATGAAATCTTTGATTGGCTCTTGAAGTTAAAGAACATAAAACTAGTGGGTAGACATAAGGAAGAGATCCTAATGAAATAAAAGGAAAAGTTTACTACAAATGTCATGATGCCTTCACTCATAAAACCAATGATTGTATAATTTTCAGAAATAGGATACAAAATGAAATCGATAAATGAAATATAAATTTTCCTGAAAAGAGTGCAAATGCTTGTGAAATTCATTCTGAATTTCTTTCAGAGTTATAACAATATGAGATGGATTGTAATATGGTTGATGTTGATACTTAATGTTTCTCATATTGACATGTAGGAGCTTTCTAATCTAGCTATTGTTGTAAAGTTATATGAACGTGTTGTGAATGAAGGGGTCTTGATTACTCCAAGGTTCCAAGAGCAAAACTAGGACAACCTTAATATGTGCAGGTGATATTTTAGTGTTGCACACCCAACCCACCAATGTAAAGCTTTCAAAGGCTTAATTAATAAAAAGATGAGAAYAGATGGGTTGAAAATCTCAAAGCAAGAATACCAAGCGTTGGATCTTGTTAATTTTCAACCTAAGGGAAAGAAAGATGAAGGTGAGGAGTTTCATTYAGGAAATGTTGTCGGTGATATTAATAATAATAGAGTCACTAGTTAGAAGGCTCGGACATATATGGAGGCTATTCAGAAATTTCGATCGCAAACTAAAGTAGTGGAAGGTCTTGAGAAGTTGCGCTTCTCTATATGTCCTTCTTGTGTTGACATGCTACATTATGAGTTGGTAAGGACTGAAGTTATTCCCAATAACCCGGGTTGGGTACTTAGGCACCAAAAGCCTTAGTTTGATAGAGGCCTAAGGAGGGGACTAGTAACAACATCCACGAAAGCCCTCTACTGTTTCAGTCTTGAATAGGTTGGGTAAATCCAAAGTGGTCCAATTGCCCAATAAGATTGAGAAAGTGCTGAGCACAGAACAGGGTGCCCGGGAGGTAAAAATCAAACAAGGGAGTGACAATTCAAACAAAGATAAGGAACAAAAAGAAGACCTGGCTCTGGCCAAAGTCAAGAGAAGAGTCCGGATGAAGGCTAGGCTAATCAGAGAGGCATCCACCAGCCAACTACAAGCAAACGCAGTTCATGTGGATGAGGAGGCTTTGCAAAAGGGAATCCTTAAAGTCATCACTATTGAGGAGCCTCATTTAAAGGATGACAGTATCAAGAGAGAGAATTCAGTAGAGGAACTCATAAAGATAAGTCTTCCATGGGCCCTATTCGAACAGAGAGGTCAAAAAGAAAGGTTCTTGATGCCCATCCTCATTTGACTGTCACCAAGACAGTGAAGTTGCAGGAAGAGATTCCTACAGCTAAGCCTCATTTGGATGAGAGTCAGAGAGAGAAGTTGAAAGAAGATGTCCTAGAGACCGAGGCTCATTCGAGTGGAAATTAGGAAGATGGACTTTGTGAGGGAAATCTATTGTCAGAGCCTCATTTGGTTGCTAAAGAAATTCAGAGAGAGACAATTCAGTGATCATCCAAGGAGTTGTCGTTTGTCAATATTCAAAGTCATCCTGTAGTTACAGAATTCATGGAGGACCCTACTGAAGAAGAACTGGACAATCATGGGATAGAAAGCTTTGCAGAAGATGCTTTGATGACTAAGCAGGTATCTGATGTGCAGTTAGTAGACTATGGCTCAGAAGGATTGGATCTAGAGGTGTCCAAGTAAGATCTTAACTTTCTAGAAAATTGTTCAGAAGGAGATTGTGAGTCTTGCGCTTATTGTGTAGTCACTTTCCCCCTGCGTTCAAAGCCTGTGGGACCGTGCAGAAAGATACTTCATGAGTCGATGAAATTGACCAAGTCGACGTTGCAGGTTAGACCACTACTATATAAGCTGAGCTGAATAAATTGGATGAAGGATTTTGTCTAGCGCCACCCTTGGAGATTGTTACTAAGGAGGAGGAGCAGTTAGTTGTGGAACACTTAATCAAGGATTTTAGTGTGGACAACTCAGATAGTAAACCCCTTTATGTGACAGTTAACATAGATGGAAGTAGATTGGGTAAAGTGCTAATTGATACTAGCACTACCATAAATCTTATGCCTTGGTTAGTTTTTAAGAAAATGGGTAAGGGTAGGAAAGATTTATCTAGCGTCAAGATTAGCATAACTGCATTCAATGGCATGTCTGAGAATACTAAAGGATTAGCGTGTATGCATGTCCAAGTATGTACTTCTAAGACTTGGTTAGCTTTCATTATAGTAAGAGGGGAGGGTAATTGTAATGCGATTCTCGGAGGAGAATGGCTTCACCAGATCAGACTTATGCTATTCCTACTACTTCGCATCAAAAAGTAATATTATGGAATGGTAATGAATATAAGGTATTTTTTTGCTGATGTTGATGCTTATTTGATTGACACTAACTAGAAATTCCCCAAGACACTTATGAAGACCTTGCCTAATGATGAGGGTATTGCTCTTAAACTTGAAAGTCTATTAACGCCTAGAGTGAAATTTGTCTAAAGTGCAATTAAATATATTCAAGAGGCCGATGAAGATGGTGAAATACAAAACACCTCTGATGACTTGACCTTTGGCTGCGAGCCCAATTTTGGTGTTGTAGTATTTCAAGGGTTGCTTGACTTGTTCTCCTCTCTCTTGTAAACATGCAGTATGTTGATGGGCATCTTATTRATCATGTTTKCACACTTCARGAGACTAGAGACATTGTTGCTCCTSYTGTTCCAGTGAAGCTATCTTGGTTAGGAGGAGGTGCTTTTCYTCTGAAAGTTCATGTATGCGGTTGGTAAGGCGTTTTTGTTCGTTKACACCTCAATCCATCTTGGCCCAGAAGTATGCCCCATACTTTAAGGAATGCAAAATGTCATTTTTGAGACGAAGCAAAGTCCTTTTGGAAGAGATCTTTCTTAGAAAGGACCGTTTTGATAAAGTACCGGTAGGGTTCAGGCATATCACCCCATGTAGAGGGATCAGCAAAAGCTAGGACCTTTACTAATTTACCCAAAGAAAGCATGGCATGGGCACAAGTTTTGGGGCTAGGATCAATCTTTGTCGTGGAACACTTACTAAGAATTTCCTGAAGAACTTCTGAAGTCACTACTTGTGAGGGGTTTGGTAATGAAAATCCAAGTAAGAAAAAGCAGTGTTGATACTCGAAATCACAAAATATTTAACTAAATTACCTGGATTTTGGCTAACCAATTGGTAAGTGTCAGCCTCCTCGAGGGAATGATTTCTTGCTCCTAGAGCACTCAAAGCCTTCATCGTTTCTTCTTCTGCTTCATCGTTGCTCTAGAGATGAGCTTGCCTTCCCAATAGCTAGAGTCTCTATGGGTGGATCCACTTCTGTTGAGTCTGAAGAGTTCTGTTTCATGGCCCGGTCCGTAGATGGGCCAGATTCCATCTCCACTGAAAATTATTGAGTGGCATCTTACTTATGACTAATCTCTACACTGAGCTCTTCTAGTTGAGTGTCAGATGTTTGGGGCCGGGGAGCACTCGAATAGACTCAGAGGAAATAGTTACAGCTGCTTCAGAGGAATAAATATTGGAAGTAGCATGGTAGGCTAGCGGGATTGTAGGGGGCGATCTCTGAAGTTGAGGGTATAAATTTGACACCGTGTCATAAAAGTGGAATTGGTGTCACTAAGGATGGATGAAATACCTTTTTGTCTTTTCTTTGGAGGACTGTTAAAAGCCTGGTCATCCTGGTTTATTTTTTGGATCTCAAGAGAGGTGCTTGGTGCTTTAGCTGCTGGAGTATCTTCCACTTGTTCTTCCTTATCAATGCTGATTATCGTGGGGTCAATCGAAGAGGGCCTTTTAGGGTTTTTCCGTTTTCTGAAAAAAATGCTTAGATAGTAAACTATAGGGTCAGTTTAGTAACAAAGAAAGATTGGTCAAGTACAAACTTGCTAATTCATTACCTAAGATGGGCTGGCGATCATCTTCATCAGAGTTTGGTTCGCTTGACTTTAATGCAGGCTGAGTTCGGGCTGAAGGGCTAGAAGTGGTGATTCTTCTATGCCTATTGCCACGTTTCCTATCTCTAGCATGGGTAGGACGCTCAAAGGTTTCTTGAAGACTGACGATTGGTACATGAGGAATACGGTGACAGTACTTGCTGTTAGTGATAGAGATTGGTTGCGCGTTGAATTCAATGGCATTTAGTTCTCCTTCATGGATGGTAATCTCGGCCAAATCACCATTCTTCCTATTAAAAGAAGAAATAGCTTTCTTCTGAATTCCTTTGCCTTCCGCATAAGTGAAACAAAATGGAAAAGAATACTACGTAACTAAAATAAAAGGATTCTGAAAAGCATTACGAATGAATTAGAAGCAACATACCTTCGAATGATGTCACGCTGAAAGTGAAGTTGTTGATGACTTTGTTTGTTGTGTTGTTCCAGAATTCCTTATTATACCACCACAAGGTGTAGCTTTTAGTGACTAACTCACAAGCATTGAAAGAAGGCAAGATGTTTGTCTTAAATTGGATGGTTGGGCTTTGCCACACATCTTCCTCATGTGGTTAGTATTGGGATGGCCAGAGACTGACATAGGCCAAATTACCTAGCAACGAGTTTGGGGATTAGACATTTCAAAACCAAAATGCTCAGGCTTAGCAGCAGGCAGATCCCTTGCGATCAAGACTGAACACCAGAATTTCGAGTCTTAGGGAATGAATGTGTTAAACCAATTTGTTGCAGCCACTTTGGTGTAACATCGAACATCCCTAAACCAAACGAATTATTCCGATCCTTGTCACGGAAAGGGTATCAAGCGCGAGGCGCCAGGTAGGGGGTCTAGTTGCATGAGGCATTTTATGGTCAGAGAAGGGTCCAACACCTTTTGGTGATCATAGTAGGTGAAGTACATCTTAGCAAAAGAAAGGCAACTAGTTACCCGAGTGGTGTTTGCTATTTTAGTTTTGCTGTCTTGTTGAAGTTTGTTGATGATTTCATTTTGGGACAGTGCAAACCCAAGGTCAGTTTATAGGCTTCCCAACAAGTTAGGAGCGAGAGAGGACCACCTATTCGGTTAAGGTCATCCCCATCTTTGATTGTCTGCCAATATCTATATAGGCAACGATAAAGTTGCCCCAACATAATGGGCACCAACGCCAAAAATGATGAGTTGAAGGAAATGTTCATAGCCAAAGGTAAAAACAGGGCTTAAATGCTACTAAACTTACACATCATGAAACGAGTAAGGCAAAGAGAATGAAAAGTACCTCCTCCTCCTAGGTGACTTTTCAAGAAGATTTGGAAAAATGTTTGATAAGACCATTACAGCCAATTTTGCTCTAATTTCCCATTACTTCTTTTAAAAGCGTGTGGCATTTGGTATACAAGTCCTCTACCCTTGGAAGCATAGTGAACACCCTTAATTCTAGATCCTCGTTGTTGTAAGGCAATAGTCTGCAAAGGAAAGCAATGTCTGCCAAAGTAACTGTCATAAGTCCCTCACGAAGGACAAAGCAGTTAAGGACAGGGTCCTAAAGCGACATCAAAGCACAAGTAAGTGACCCATTAAAAGGGATTTTGCTGAAAGTCGCGAGTTTCAGGAAACTCTAAACCCTTTTTGTTTGCCATGTTCGGTGAAAGCCTTTCAGACGCTTGAACCATTCATCGGCGTTCATATCCTGAACCCAACCTTTGATAGGATTTTGAATCAAAATACACTATTGGGTTTGGACAACCTTTCCTTTCCTTCTCTCCAGCTGAATATAGCGAACATCATTATTTGCAGCCGCCCGAAGACATTCTTTGCCAAAAGAAATATTTGGAGAATGTTGGGGTAGTTTCCCTCATAAATTTCTTCTTGTCATCCTCATTCTCAAGACGAAATGAAAATGCATAACCAACGGAGGCTACGCCTTTCCTCCCAGGACTTTCTATGTGCCAAAATAGATTAGCACGAAATTTTTCATTATGCTACTCAATAAATTGGAACATAAAGACTTGATCAATTGGGTGGTCTAGAATCTTGCACTGGAGAAGTGCTTTCGACGATAATTCCATTTTCAATTAAACGGGAATTTTAAGGATTTGGGGTGTAAAATTGAGAATAGCAAGTTTTTGAGAGGAAAATACTATTTTCATGGAAAGGAAATGAGGCAAAGGATGGTGTTTTGTATTCTTATACGTGTCATTTCAACTAAGGCAGTTGACCAATGAGATGATAACTGGAGAAGATGTTTTTACCCCCGATAAATAATCAAAATTACGAGAGTAGAAAGTTGGTAAGCCGCATTAAATGCAAACATTTGCCGCTATAAGAAACGTTGAAGGCAGCTGAGCGACTTACTTTCATTTACTAAAGAAAAGTTACCTTTTGATCATTTTGCCCATTGTGATAAAATCTTTTTTAAACCCTYTTTCTCTGTTAATTCTTGTTGAATAGACCCTCTAAGCCGGCGATGGACTTTCGTTTCGAAGTGATTAGTAAAGCCAAGTCTCAGGGGTTCAAAGGTCTAATTTGGTCAAGAGTTGAGAAAGATCTCGCCTCTTTTCCCTTTGAGATAAGAGAAAGGAAAAGAAAAGCACTAAGAGATGAAGAGTTCAAATGATTCCTCGTTTGGCATAAAGTGACAGGTCATCCTTACACAGAGGAGGAACGCCGTGTAGATGAGAAGAAATCATTGGAGAAATAAAGCAAGAGCTTGATGAAGAACCAAATAATGATCAAGGGGATCCAGAGGAGGACTTTGATCAAGGATTTGGAAGTAAGCAGCGATGTCGCCTGAGGCGTGCATCAAGGAAAGCAGTCAAGAAAGGAAAGTGTGAAAGACAGATTGCTAGGAAGAAGTGTGTTCTGGAAGGGACTTGTCTGAAGAAGTTGATTCTGACAACTACATGATGGCGAAGGAAGATTACCAGGGATAGTTTCCTTTTCTTTTTCTTCTTCTTGTTTCTTTCTTTTCTTTCTTTCATTTTAATATTAAGGTTCATGATGTGTTTAAAACAACGTCTTGATGGCATAACATTGATGAGCAATGTGTGTATGTATGATGCTAAAGTCCAAAAACAAAGATCTTCATTGTTATTTAGCTTATACATCTTTTGTGATAGATATGTATCCTGGAATATTGGACATTAACAAGTGATATAAAATCAAATTATATTCTTGAGTCTTAAGGGTCAATTTATGAAATATTTCCATGATCCTAGACAAAGCAAGGGGAGCTAAACATTTCTCCATCAAGAAATGTCCCATCAAATTATTATGGCAATTAACGACCTAGATTTGTGAAAGTAATATTCTAAATATTTTCATAAATCTGGAAGAAGTTTATTTAGGAAACTTCGTGAGTAATTACCAAGCGACCTTGATGGTTTGGAAATAACCACTATTAAATACGTCGTTTCTTCTTGCGGTTTCTAGAGGAAGTTATCACGGTATTCCAATAACCATTCATTTCCTCATTTATTCCCTATAAATGGTGGCATTGCATCATGTTTTATTCACAATTGCTTTTCTTCTTTTCTCTTTCCTAAATCATTCTACCTTTCTTTCATTTTCTTCCTCAAACTGTGACGTTCCAAGCAATGGATATTAATCCAGAAAGGGAAGTTCATATCTACAATATTTCTCACTCAGTGCTCTTTAACGGATATTGGGGGACTCACCTTGATACTCTTTTTAACAATGTCTGGATGGATCCAGAGAAGATGTTTCAAGAGTCTGGCACATTGGAATACCCTGGTGAATGTGAGAATTCCAAACTGGCTACAAATAGGGTGGCTGAATTTTTAGAATTGAAGAGAAATGTGTTCATCAACGGCCCTGCCCAACGCTGGGGAGAAAGACCTCTAATACGCGAAGTTGTCGAAGGTGGTACGAGGAAAACCATCGCTGATACTTTCCATAAGATAGACTTTATCAGCACCGACCTGTTCCCATGGGTGCAGGATGATATCCATGCATTACACAATCTGTCTCAAGTGTGTAAGGCATTCGTTGTGGGCGCTAGGGCGATATCAGGAGATAGGATAATGTTATACACTTAGGTGGTCTTGGTAAGGGGCCAATAGTACGAAGTGCTGTTGGTTAAGGTCCAAAAAGTTCCATACAAACAGTACATTATAAATGTTCTTGCTAGTTATGGGATGACTATATTCAACGGCGGAACTTTGTGAATTGGGAGACGATCGCACCAGAAACCGACGACTTCGAATGGTACTTGGAACCTCTTGACGTCAGACAACTTATGCCCCCGACTTCCAAGCGCTCCTATGGTCGTTCTCCCTGAAGAATAGCCACAAAATAATTATATATCGTATATTATTAGGCTTTCTCTTAATTAGTCATGAAGTAGCAAATTTCCAAAATGCTCTTCATGTTATTTTAAATTTCAGGATTTTTATACTCTTGTCAAAAAACATTGCCTTGCAATGTTACAAGTTGTATTTTTGAAGTATTTAATCATTAATGAAATGTTTTACTTGAAGTGAATTTCTTTATTTTCTTAATAAAATACAGTAAAAATTCATTATTTGATGATAGTGTCTAATGAAAAGACATTTCATATTAATGGCATCACCAATAAATGATTGTTCAGAATGATGACTTTCATGGGATAATGGGTCAATTTATGACTTTGATCTCCAAGTAATTTCGCAATAAGCAGGTAATGTAATTGTTGGGAACACTGTGTTGATTTAATTGAGATTATCCATTCTAAGTCTTTTCATTTCTACTGCAAACATAAGATGACTACAAATTAAATCATCTGGAATATAAAGTCATTGTTATATACAAAAGCGTAAATGAGTAAACTTGGGTTTCTGGCGTTGAAGGATGTAATTCGAATGATCAAGTGATATCGCCTTGCAAATTAGGGGGCAATTCGTCACAGATTAAAAAATATAGTTGACTTGTTGACTTAATGAGGAGATTTTGACCAACAGTAAGGAACTAGTGACGATTAAGGCAGAAGGAGAAGCAGACGCCCACGAAATTCTTAATATAGCTTCAATCTAACGATGCAGCATTGTTTGAAGAAAATTATGGTAAGGATGTCCATCAGGAGATAGCCCAAAAGCAAGCCCATGAAGATCAGGCGACAGCAGGACTTGGAGGGAAATTACGAATGTTTAAAATATGAAAAGAAGCGGCAAGAAACCGTTTGATGAAGTAACTTCCACCGACAATCTACACCCTTTGAGACATATAAATAAATGCAGCGGGACAGAAGTGAACAACAACAACAACAACAACAACAACAACAACAACAACAACAACAACAACAACAACAACAACAACAACAACAACAACAACAACAACAACAACAACAACAACAATATATCGATTAGGAGCCATTTTACGTTAGCGAGGTTATCAATATAATCAGTAACTAAAGGGACAGCTCGCTATTGAACTCAGAAGAATATTGGGCGGTTGACTTGTTGGTGAAGTGCAAAATCACCTCAACACACCCTAAAACACGTAAGTGTGCAATGTTTGGCTTTCTTCCCCTAAGAAGCTCATAAGGTGTTTTCTTCAATAATGGTCTCAATATTACCCTATTCAAAATATAACAACTAGTGCTCACATCTTTTGGCCATACTTTGCGAGGTAGACCATTCTCTAGAAGCAATGTTCTTGCCATTTCCTCTAGAGTGCGATTTTTCCTCTTAACCACTCCATTTTGTTGTGGAGTTCTTTGAGTTGAAAAGTTTTGAGACACATCATGATCATTACAGTAGGTAACAAAACTGACACTGTCAAATTCAGAGCCATGATCAGACCGGATAGAGACCAATTGATGATTAATCTTGTTTTGGACCTATTTTATCAAACTCTGAAATTCTTCATAAGTTTCATTCTTAAATTTTAGAAAGATTGTCCAAGTGCAACGATAGTAATCATCAACTAACACAAACACATAACTATGACCATTTTGACCTTGCACACACATGGTCCCACACATATCCATGTGCACAAGTTCGAAAGGTCTAGTAGTGCTTATMACTTTCTTTGGCTGAAAAGAGGACTTGACATGCTTACATTTAGCACACTCATGACATATGTGATCTGCAGCAAACATAATGTTAGGTAAACTTGTCACCAAGTTTTGAGATCTTAGTTTATTTAGCAAAGAAAAACTGTCATGTCCAAATCTCTTATGCCACAGCCAATGGTCATCTTCAACAACACTAAGAAAACTTGCACTAGTCTTAGGAATCTGACTTAAGAATGTTATGTAAACATTATTGTGTCRAAACCCCTTATAGACTAGTTCCTTTGTTTCATTGTTGAGTATATGACAAATATTAGTTTCAAATTCAACATGGTTTCCTTTGTCACATAGTTGAGAAATGCTCAAGAGGWTATGTTTCAAACCTTCAACAAAATATACATTATCAATCGCTTAAAAAAGTGCYTTACCAACTTTACCTATATCTTTGATCAAAACTTTGGTATTGTACCCAAAGGTGACACTTYCTTCTTCATAGGATACGAGTGAAAGAAATTGAATTTATMTCCTAATATATGTCTTGTGCATCCACTGTCCAAATACCAATATGGCTTTCCTTTCACTSTAACCTRCAATCAAGGTTTAGTTTTAGRAACCCAGATTTTCTTGGATTYYTRGTCCTTTGGAWCTGGTTTGATTCTATSCTTTCTAACCTAGACTTGTTTTACATTGGTCTTCCTTGTTTTATCATGTTTTCTACTGTTAGAACAATTTTGTGAATGACCATTGTGATGRTTAAAATTTTAGACATGAGACTAATTTCTTTTATCATGTTTTTRCGTTGTCAAACAATTATCAATCACATGACCATTGTTACCACAGCATATACATACGTGCATGTCCTTGACAAACACGTGCTTACCTCTCYKGAATTMTGAAATCCAAGTCTCATCTCTTCCTAACTTTTATGGTTGTTRGGAACTTGAACCAGTATACCCTAATYCATACCTCTTAGGATTACCAGGTTGTGAGGTTAGSATGTTTAGAGTACTCTGAGCATTGAGCAACCTGTTCATCTGTCTTAGGTAGTTCAAACCTCAGATCCTGTTCTTTGGTTTCAAGTTTCTTAAGCCGAGCTTCGTTATACTCTCCAKCATTAACAAGATCCAACTTTGCCCTATGAAGCTCATATTTAAGTTTTGTAATTAATTAAGAATCTAGTTCCATAGTGGTCTCAATGTTCTTGCCTTTCTTTAGTTTGTATATTTCGGCTTGAAAATCACAGAYTTTACCTACATATTCCAAATGTAAAGWTTCAATATCAACACTTTGATTATCAAGGAAAACTTTAGTGTTGATATTTTTCTTTGGGAAATTCCATCCCGTACCATCGAKTTTTGGCAAAGTCCAWTTGATACCATTAATATTTTTATAATCTAAATTATACCATTGTGATTATGGCCTAATTAAAATCGTRATACTAAGTTCTAATTGCKGTTAAGTCTCAGCTAACCAGTGATGACTAATGAATTTGAGTGTTTTTGCATCAAATCAGTAATGAATTTGTTGGTTTCCMTGATTTTTATTTTTAATTGCAGTTCTTCAAATATATGTGTGTCCTTTTTAATTGCAATTGTTTTAGTAAATTTGTATAGTGCAACAATCACATACATTAACACAAATTCCAGGACAAATTTCTTGAAAAAACTCAACTTTATTTCCACAATGAACACAATACATAAGAAATCCTTCGACTATAGTAATGAACATCACGGGTTCATCAATTTAGAAAAAAGAACAACAACACGATGAACTATTACTCGGACCAATTAGGCCTTAGACAAATTACTCAATTGAGTTGAAAGACGTAAAGCGAAACTTCGTATTTGTGAGGGATTGATTGATAAAGCAATTGGGGCTTTTTAATTAAGATTGTGGTTCTTGTTTATCTTCATTTTTTGTACATAATAACAATATTACTCCTCTAAATTAAATTAAAGTCTAAACAAGAACTTGAAGGGGGTAGTTTTGGTTTGTTGCATTTTAATTATAAGGGAGCTTAATTGGGAGTCTTACTGTTTTTTCTGGAAATGGCAAATGAAGCTGCTTAAGTTCGTTCGAAGTACTCGAAGACGAGAAAGAAGAAAGTAGAGTTTGGGAAGCTATATCATGATGATGGGTTCCTGTTATTAGACACAAATCCACATGATTGGATTCTGAGTGCTAACCTCGTTGATCGTCTCTGCGTGCTATCCTTGGAGTTGGTAGGTTCAGGAGTGAAGAATATAGATTTTGTCTCAAAGCTCAACAACTTGAAATTCTTGTTGCTTTGTCGTTGTTTTGAACTCGAAGAATTACCAGATAATTTGGGTGACTTGGGGAATCTTACTTATCTCTCTCTTTAATTTTGCTGGAATATTAAGTGGCTTCCGAATAGTATTAAGAAATTCTTCAACTTGACAACTTTAAAGTTCGATTGTTGTAGATCTCTCAAAGAACTGCCTGCAACTTTGGGTGACTTGGGGAGCCTGAATGATCTTTGTCTTCAGGATTGCAGCAACATTAAGTCTCTTTCCAATAGTATTGGGAAACTATTCAGCCTATTGGTTCTAACTGAGACTTAATCTTAATGGTATAATTTGGATTATAAAACTATTAATGTTATCAAATGGACTTTGCCAAAACTCGATGGTACGGGATGGAATTTCCCTTTTTCTTTATTTCAAATATTTCAGATTGTAAATCACAGATCTTGCCCTGATATTGCAAACATAACTCATCAACATTAACACTAGGATCACTTGTGCAAACGAGAGAAGCTTTCAAGTCTACATACTCTTTGAACAATTCTTCAACGTCATCAATCATATAATTTTGAGCCAAAAATAAATCAGAATGTTCTAAAGTAAAGCTCTTCTGCTTGAGTAACTCGAAATTTATACCTTCAACGTCTGCCTCCTTAAGCTTACTAAAACCTATTTTATTATTTTGATAAAAATTTGTTATTGAAAAATCTGATTGAGGTTTTAGCATCTCAAGTTCTATATTCTTCGGATCTAGACTTATTTCAAACTCTAAAATTTTCTCTTTCAGTTCTATGCAAATAAGTTCAAGCTCAGCAAAACGGTATTCACTTAGATCTAAAATTTGTGCTACTTCCCTTAGCTTCTTTTTGTTAGCCTTATATGAAGCATTTCCTTTAACATTTTGTTCAATAGCAGAATCAATAAAGCCTAGTAACTCATCTCTATAACAATATCTCATTTGTTCTTGCATATCAAAAATAGTTACCTGTTCTTCTTCGGGAGAGCTGCTTCCTGCCATGAGACACATGTGTCCTTTCTTCCCTTGAACTRGTCTGCCTTTGGTCTACGTCTCCCAACATTATAGTCACACACACTAGGGCATCGTCCTCCTTGCTTTCACCGCCTGAATCAGCATCACTCCAGACAGTAAGCATAGCCATCTTTGTCATTCTCGTCTCATTTTGTCCTCCTTTGTTAGTTTTCCATGCTGGACATTCTTTGATTATATGTCCAACTTCACAACATTTTAAACAACCGGTGTTGGAACTGGTCTTCTTTGTAATGCCCTTGTTCGTCCATGACTTTCCTTTGAACTGTGATCCAAGGCTTCTTTCAAACCTTCTTGCCATTAGTCTAATTTCGTCCAAGTCTTCTTCAGTTTTTTCTCCCTTTAAGGTCGGGCCTCGTCTTTTGGTTGTACTTTCTTCCTTTGGGTCCACTAACATATCATGAGTCATTAAGGACCTAATAAGTTGTTCTACAGACAAAGTAGATGTGTCTTTTGCTTCCTGGATTGTAGTGACCTTGGGCAGTCATTTCCCTATCAAACTTCTCAAGATGTTTCTAACTAAATCTTCACTGGTGATGTTTTTACCATGATATTTTAGTTCATTAATAATTTACATAAAATGAGTAAACATATCTCTTATATTCTCGTCATGAGTCATATCAAATGTTTCATATTTAGACATAAGCATATCAACTTTAGATCTCCTGACTTCACTAGTGCCTTCATAGGCTAATTCTAAGGTTTCCCTTATTTTGTTAGCTATAGAGCAAGATAAGATACAACTTACATCATTATCAGCAATACCTTGTTGAAGAAGTGACATGGCTTTAGAATTGTTTTCGAGAGTCTTCAGATCTGTACTAGTGTTCTCACTCTCCTTCTTCTCAGTACCATCTGAATTGCTGGCAACCATCTTTGGTTCATTCCTAATTATCATCCAGCACTCATAGTCAGTGTCAATGATAAAGTTCTGCATGCAAATCTTCCACCAAGGATAGTTTGTTCTATTGAACTTGGGCAGTCTTGATCCTCCAGATCCGTTAGTCATCTCTTGAGTACTCATAGTGTCTTCCTTCTCTAGGTGTTACCCTTTCAAGAAGTTAGACTCTGATACCAATTTAAAGTGCAAGTGATACTCAAGAGGGGGTGAATTGAGTATGGACAAAGTAGTGTTGTAAATTTTTTGAATGAATAAAGAATAGTTGAAGAACAGTTCTCTAGCAGCGAAAATACAAAAGCGATATAATAAACAACACAACGATTTAACAAGGTTTGACTTCTAATAACTCTACGTCCTCCACTCACTCATAGTTTTATTAATTAACTTTGAGAAACAAAAGAAGTACACCCAATCACTTATGTAACTATGCACAAGATGATTCTTCAACTTCCACCTATGGAAGTTCAACGCAACCACCAATTATGATGGTTCAAATGAAGATGATCCCTGATCAACTTCCCTAGCAAACTGAACTCATAGAATGCTCAATTACACATATTATTCTCTCGGAAACAAATAACCTACAATGCTTAATGATAAGAGTAATTGAAGTCCTTAATGCGCTATTAGGGTTTTTGTAAGGTTAAGACTTTGAGAGAGAACTTTTGCAATAAGTGTATTCAAATTCTGATCATGCAAAAGTGTATTGTTTGTGTGCAAGTTCTTCACCTTAAGTAAGCCCTTGACTCGTATGTTATAAAATATTACAAGAGGATTTTTTCCTTGGGAATATAGAATTAATTCCACGAAAAWWATTCTCACKRAATTTATTTRAGATCAAATATAATCAGTGTAATATAATATAACAAACTTGTCATACTTAAGGTTATCTCAGTTACACAACAAACCATCCATGTATTTTGAAATCAATTTTACGCGGAAAGAAAACTTTCCTAAAATACGGACACATGAATTAAACCAAAGAGAACTGGTTCATATCTGTTCCCAAACTATTCTAGTTCATCCAAGTTTACTTGTAGTTGGCTTTGGCGAGTGGCAAGTGGACAAAACGGAAAAACCCATACTTTTGTCATAATTCCTTGATTATATGGAAACAAAAATACTCAATGAGTCCAAGATGTCATATGATAAAGTTTCTGCAATGCCAAATCTTCCACAAGGATAGTTTGTTCCATTGAAACTTGGGCAGTCTTAATCCCCAGATCTGTTGTCATCTCTTGAGTACTCATAGTGTCTTCCTTCTCGAAGG
>SNQN01003535.1:0-33288 GCA_008642245.1 Bassia scoparia | reverse complement strand
TACTTCCTTCATTTCATGCATTAAGATCTAAGAAATACACGCATACACATCCTGCAAAACACTTCATACGCATCTCAGCATTGAGCATACAAACTTCATCATCATATAATCCTGCACAATCACATTATATTACACATGCACACGCACAAATACATCACGTCACATTGACACCTCAACACGACTACCCACTTAAGCATGTCACTGCACACCCTATACGCATCATCCTATTACGCGATCGTCTACATCAAACATTCTTCCCGAAAAGCCAAGTCACCTAGAAATTCCTGTAGGAACGAGCGTTCCGAAGAATTTCAATTCATCACTCTCAAGCCATACGCATCATCCTTACCATCTACACGCACTTCCCCGAAAACCGAGGTCACCGTAGGGGAATTTCCGTAAAAACAGGCGTTTCCACACCTTGCCATTACTCCACCCAAATCAGATACTACTGTCGTCTTACTAGATTTTCTCTCTTCAGCTCAGTCAAATGGCTTCTCACACAACAACCCCTTTCACGCTTCGGTTTGAACTTCTCCCGCACCAGAAATTCCACATTTATCAACTCAGTCTACGATTTCTCCCGCTACAAAATCCACAACAGACATCTTTCGGGTCTACGCATTTCTCCCCTACAGAAATCCAGCACAAAACATCCTTCGTCTACATCTCCCGCTACAAATCACACTGCACAACACATCTTCGGCTTAGTTTCCCCGCTATCCAAAAATCTCAACCAAACACCACTTTCGGGTCTTATCTTCTCCCGCACAGAAGTTCCGTAACACATCTTCAGGTCTGATCTGCTCCCGCCTACAGAAGAAGTCCCGCCATATCCGTGAATCTTCTCACCGCCAAAATCGCGCATCTTCGGCGTTTGGAATTTTCTCCCCACCAGAAATTCCGCATACACACAAATCAACAACTCTCCACGAAAACCGAAGCAGCCGTTAGGAGAAAACCACCCGAATCAGGCGCTCATCCGAGCACAACACCCATTTGCCCTAAACAAAAACTACATTTGTTCAGGTACCGCGTAAAGGTAACTCGAGTCGCGCAACGCTTGAGTCTCTCCGTCCCGACGATACTTGACTTCGTCTTACGAACTATCGTCTCTCAGACTCAGTCAAATGGGTTCTAACACCTGAATTGTCTCCCCAAAAATGAGTAATCCTGGATAAACATACCGCGTCTCCGTTTGCGAATAGAAAAGATGCTTTGAATTCATAAAAATTGAAATATATCAGTCGTAGCGAAATATTGAGCAAAGTCGAAACAAGCAAAAATATTCTTTCGTTCAAAGTTTTTTCAAAGTTTTCAAAAGGTTTCGAAGCATTCTCATGCTTTTTATGTTCATCATGACCGTCACATTTTCGAATCCCCAGTTTTTTAAATTATTTTTCTAGATTTCTAATTATTTTCTAGAATTCAATTAAATACGCAGAATACGAAAAAAACATAATGAATTAGAAAAAACGCCGAAAACGTGAACCTTCAAGAACATTCTAAAACTCCTTCCTTGGAGACATAAGTTCTAGGCGCGTCATCAAAGGAAATCACAATAAAATCGGAGGCAAATCAAAATATTTCAATTTTTTGAAAAAAATACGCAAAATCATTACATATACGCAACAAGCAATACCTCAACATGGACTAATACGCTCAACATATCATATACCTCAGATACGTACCACAATATTGCCAAAATCTTGTAAATCAAGCAGCGTAGATACCCTGTAATACGACGTATTACGCAGGAAAGCACGTATATCGCCGTACTACAGCATATACGCTCGTCCAAACCTACGAATTGCCAAAATCTTGTACAATCAAGCAGCGTAATTACCTGTATTACGACGTATATACGCAGAAGCAGCGATATACTTCTATACACGTATATACGCAGGATTTTTGCCCTTGCCTCGTGCCTTAAATATGCTCACTGCCTTGCTCAGTCCGAGGACCTTCCACACCTCACTTCTTCTGAACCACACTCATATACTTTACAACTTTCAACTCGTCTTCTCTCTCTAAAAACACCAAAACACACAAAACACTTCGTTTAGGTTAAAGCATCTATTCTCTTCGAGATCAAACAAGCATAAAAAGTTAATCTGAATTGTCACCAATAAATCTCTCTCCACTTTCTTTTATATTGACAACCATTTTATGAGTTTTAAATAAATAAAGCAATGTAGCAACTCACTTTTTATCTCAGTAAATATTAGTTTTCTAACTTTCATTGTTCAGTTCGTCCTTTTTCATTTCTTCATTATATTATCCATTGTAATTACTAACAATTCTTTATTCTGGTATACAATTCGAGCAAAATCCATTCGCTGCCCATCTCTTTATCAAGACTAACAATCATTTCTTTGTTTCATGTACCGACAAGCAAAAGATTTCTTCATCGTTGCAAACCAACTGTCTTCAATTAGGTAATGAGTTTTCGCAATATTGTAAATTCTAGAAAATCAACAAAATTATCTACTAAGTTCTTGGAATTATTATACCTATAACTACATCACTTATATTTGAGGCATTACTGTATCATACCACTAATATTTGTTATGACTTCTGATTATTATCATTTTCTAAACAAAACCGAATATTGCAATCACTTTAACAATCAGATTTAACTATGACAACCTTTTTAGCACCGTTTAACATGATTAATACAAATGGTCACAATTCTATCATATCCCTTGATAAAAAGCGAACCATTCCATTCACCAATAAGTTTTCTAGGTCTAGTATCCCGTGCTCCTAAGTACTAAAAAATAACAATGTTAGGCACTTCCTATATACGCTCAATATGTACCATACAAATTCCAAAAAATGTATGAAAAGTAAAGCAGCGTATAACGCTTAGATATTCGACTGAGATACATTTATCATATATGAAACGCAAGCCGAAAATAAGCAGCGTATATGCACCGATCAATCATCAAGCCGTTATACCGCATAGGTCTATTGCTCCGTAACATTGCGCTCTGCACTTATGAGTATTAACAATACACACTCGTTAGCCTTTCTCAGCTTACCAGTCCCGCCGAACCCGGACGCTTTTCACTTACTTCACTCACGATACTTGCATTTACACACTGCATGCCACTTACCTTTTCTCTCTCTCTCTTCGAAAAACCAACCACTTTCTAAGCGTACCATATCATACATTCAGATTAACCTTCTTCTTAGCATCTCAAAAGAGCATCATTCTCTTGCGAATCAACAAGCGAATAAATAAAGTTGAATTCTGATATTACTCACCATTAATACTCTCTCACTTTCTTTTAATATTTTGGTAGTAGCACCTTATCTTCCTAATTTTTCAAACTCGAATCTAAAAGCACATTGTATCTAGAACCAATCCACCTTAACATCTGAGCTTGTGCATGCTCGAAGTAATTCACGGTGTTCTTTCCAAAATTGTCCTGCCGCAATAGCCATTCCTCTCACTTGGTTTTTTGTTTCATATTTACCAAGACCTGCTATCATATCCCTAATTAGTCCCGGACATACTAACCAATTTCTTTTCTCGTCCCACGTCTACATATAGTATGCACAACTTATTCGAATGCGAATCAAATCCATCTGCGCTTGCATTAATTAGTCAGATATTCATGCTCATGATAGTACAATGATTTTACATTTCTATTTTTACATGTAATCTTCTTCCTTGTATGTATTAACCATTATCATAAGTCTTGGACAAAGATTCCGATTTACATCCCTGTTATTTACAAATGGACATACTGGTGTTTGTCATTTTTCCCTTTGCAAGTATTATTAATGTGTAAGATTATTTCAGCCACTTTAGCTTGTTCTCAACAAACACTTCTAGAAGTTTTCATCCACCTTTTCAATCTTTCCATCTACTTGCAATTAACTTATTTCATTATTGTCATAAACTTCTATGTTACGTTATAGAGATCTATTTGTTCTTAAACATTACAAGGCACCCGAATTATGGTTATCATCACTTAAATCAATTAAACCAAAAGGTGGCACATACCCACCTAACTAAATAAGAAACAAAACCCCGTTTATAGCGCACCGTTTGACTGTACTTATGTAAGTAAGCCAAATCACATTATTAACATGTCCACATTTTAGTTATATTATTGTCTCAACAATAAATTATTAACCACTTTTTCATAGCTGACCAAACTGTTTTGAGGTGATAGTGATAACGGCTTTTCCATCTTATACAGTATCCTAAAAAATACTGTCTCTAACATTACCGTTTTCAGCCTTCAACTCTAATCAATGAATTTACGAAATGAACATTGCTACGAGTCGACAACCACAGAGTGAATAATGTAGATGTCGCACTTCGAATCTGATGAATCAATCTTGAAAACCCACTCAAAAGGTATCTGAATTATCCCTAGGAAAATTATCTTCTCTTAAACAACAATACCATGTCCCCGAAAAACCCATGTATCGACGATCTTGACTCTCGTCTCTATCGTAGTAAAATCCACTGGCATTATGTTCTCAAGCACTCAAACGCAAAACTGAGAACCCAACGTTTTGCGTTGTCGCACCAAGAGTAACAGGGGAATAACCTATCTAGGCAACGTCAAATCAATAATCCTCGCCAAATTCGCTCAATTCAATTTATACACGCCGAACGTATCACCCCCTGTCATTTCTGAGCACAACGACCTAATTCTGGCCCAAACAGCTATCTATATCAAGGAGATATTATCCACAGAGTAAAGTAGGTGCTATAACGACCCACCCAGTCAATCCACCAAGCACCTCTATATTACATGTAGAAATAGTAACCAAGTAGAGATCCGGACAAATCCGAGTTGAGACAGCCTGCCCCTCCACTCAATATATGAACGGGCCGCGGCCTCAGACAGCGTGGCTACAGATATATTCATACATGCACTTCACACTAACGTAATCACGCAGTTTATAGGTTCATAAGAGCTAGCTTACTACTATCTAAAAAGTGTATCGTAATTACTCTCTCTTAAACCCTATATTCATGCTGAAAACATATGAATCAAATATTGCTGATTGCATTTTGCATGTGACCCTTCGCACTAAGTCACCAACTTAAGCACCTTTCCCAATGATCACGTTATGAGCAATTTGTTACACGTCAGATTCAATAGCATCAACTGTCGAAAGATCGACTAGGAGCTAACGCGATAAAAGGCGCACCCTTGAAATTAACTTAGCCCTTGGTTGCATTAGTAATCAAGCACTAATTATTGAGCCCATACATACATAACTCCCTCGTGAGCATCTATTCACCTATCACCAAGTCTCTCTGAGTCATTCCCTCCTGGATTACTGAGACTGTCGCATTATAGCAGGAAATGCTAGAGCTTCAAATGCATAATGAGATAATGCTGCCCATATCCCAATCGCCCTAATTCAATCAACCATGAATTCATATCGTATAAACCACTCGGAGGCACACCCTGCTGAACCTCTTTCTATTCGCTATTTCTTTACTGTCTAATCTTCTGACTTATCCCACCCCAGCTGACAGCGTCACATGATACCAAATCCCGTTCCACTACACTCAGCGAAAATCAACCTTTAGATTAGGGCAAACAGACCCTAGTGTTGACTCATTTAATATCAAGTCATACTTTTTAGACTGTTTTGAAACCCCGCAACCATGTGATACTAAGTGACTCTTGCATATTCCCCTTTCAATCCGCAATATACACTAATGAATAGCCACCAATCTCACATATGTACATAAAGCAATACAATTATATTCTCTCCGCTCCTCCATGAACCGCCAAAGTGATCCCTCACTTCTAACTTTTACACAAAATTAGAATCAGGTCTTATAGCACATCATCCTTACTCCTCAAATGCAATTCCCCTAAGCATATGGAAAGTCTAATCATACATGCAGTATTACACCGTGGCAATGTCATCAGTTGACAATAAGGTGTCCAATCGCCTTTTTTACTCAAAAACCAAACAAACTATTAAAAAACTAAACAAAAAAACAATCATAAAATAAAATGGAAAATTTCAAAGAACACTTGAAGATAAATAAATATAGCATCAAATACACATAAATATATCCGAAAGAAATAACTAGCCTTATCATTAAAGAACGGGGAAAACGCTAGCCTAACCAGTTCATAGCACTTCCCCATATATATATCCCTAGACCATTTATGGGCCCTGCAAGATAAAGGAAACCTCAGATATAGTGATCAGGTATTCAACATTCATCAAATAACCTCTCTCCGATTTAAGAGCGAAGTCAGATACCAAATTTAATACCATAGAATCACATCTGTGAGTCACACCTGCTCATTCGAAACAGTCAACATTGATCCCCCCCGTTTGTAATTCGCCTCTCTCGGAAAGCTAACTCCAACATCATGACACCTTATTATACTCAATCATAAAGGATTACCGTTTTGCGACACTACGGTCAGTCGACTACTATCAACAACCACTTAACTTCCCCCACTCCTCTCACATCTCTACGGCAACCTTTTTCGAACGGAAGTTTCTGCCACGAAAAAGTCAATCATTCGTTTAAGGCATCTTATCACCTGCCAAATCTCATACACAGGCCAATAAACAGAGTATACTTGTACCCCGGATTTCTCTTTTCTCCACCTGATAAGATCCTGGATGACTCACCCATCTACTACCAGCAAACCGTTATGGTCAAGTGGATACTAAAATGAGAGCCTCAAACCGCTACACCTTCGTGAAGGCAGTTCTCATCATTTTAACTTAGATGGACAAATCTTAGCCAAGATGGTGAAATGTCTCCGTTCTCAGAGAGCCATCTATCCTTAAATACACTAGTACCTAGTAAGGCCCAATCGCTCAGATAACAAGATTACATGACCGAGAAATTATGAGAGATGCTCCCAAAAAACACTTCAGATTTTGGGTCACTATCACTTAATCTCACTACATCAGAACGATCTTGAACAAGCTAAATTGTCTTCCTGCAGTCCCTTAAAATCAGTGTCCTAGACTAGAAACAATTTGTCATTTCCGTTACAAAATAGCACTCCCTCAAATTTTCATGACCTGAAACTGCCAACCAATTTCTCCTCGTCTGACTCAGCTCTTCAAGCGCTTATCTAAAACGTGCTACCTTGTTGCTCCAAGGGTTGCGCAATCATTAAAGTTCTTACAAAACCGATAACTAAACTATTGTCCACATTCATACGCATTATCACCTGCGACCATACTTGCTCAGCATATCATGGCATTCATATTAACTCCGATAGTCCGTCTAAAAACGAGAACTTCAAACTATTGATGGAGACAGATTGATCCCGGAGTTTATGGACTCTGTTACAAAGGAACATTCAAAGTTCAGATAATGCGTAATTGACTCAATTCTGCAACGTCGTCTAACACAATTTCAACTAATAATCACCAGCGTAAAGTAAAACGAAAGAATTTTACTCTCTACAGTTCTCACGTAAGAAGATTCAAGTCTGGGAACAAAGGAAGAGAATCACCACATGTTTAACACTTTACAAAACAAAAGTGTGGAGTTACAAATCTTGACCCGCTGCTCTCTGAAAAGATTTAAATGAAAATAAAAAATCTATGGGTTAAAATCGATTTTAAGAATAAATCGGAACTCCTATTAAACTAAACACAGGAAAATAGAGCAATATTAACTTACAATCTTCGACATAGTCATCTATCCATCCATGATACCATCTCCAAAACCAATATTTTTATAATTTTCAAAAATAGGTACAAAATAAATCAGAATATAAATATAAGTCATAAATCCACACTCTTAAAGAAGAGGTGCAATATGCCCATTGGTGACATATGATCATTCTAGAAATCTCAATTCAAATAGTAAACTATACAAATATATGATTTAATATGGTTGATGTTGATACTTTGATTTCTCATATTACATTTAGGATTCTATCTAGCCCGCAGATAACAATTTCATAAAACATCTATACATAGAACCCAACTTACATGATTCATACAAAAAGAAGACATATTCTTTTATCTATCTCAAAACCACAGAAGGTCTACAAACTTAGGACAACGCACCGTCAAAGCAAGCAGCTCTATAGGTTTAGTGTTTTCTCGCACAAGACACAAATAACCATATTTCCCTACAACCCACCAATTTTAAACTTTCAAAGTCATTTACATAATAACCCAAATAGTTACGAAAAGCTATACGATCTGTACAAATCCTGCACTGTAACAACTTCAAAACCAAAGAAAATACAACGAAGACTAGATCTTAATTACTATCAACCCCTATAGAGTTGGAAGAACCGCAACAAACGCAGATGATACCTTGCAGGCACGAGAGGACCAAATAACGATGTTAGGAAATTTAGTTCGGGAACCTGGATAATTTACCATAATAAATAGACGTCCCACTTATATGCAAAAACTACATTCAAACATATATGGTAAAAGGCTACTACTACACTAAAGATTTCAAAGGAACTCGCCAATACTAAATGTTAAAGCTGAAAAGTGCGTAGTAAACTATTCGCCAAACCTTTCGGTCTAGGATTTCGACATCTCTCCCAGTCTTCCATCGACCACGGTGCCCTAGACAATTATAAATATTGTTAAGACATAATTCCTTCACCAACTAAATCCCGCGACTATGTGCAACCCTCACCTCATTAACCTGCCACCAATATGAAGACACTTAGTTGAATGCTAATTAGACCTGATAAGAGGAAAACACTTGTGTGACACCCTACTATCTCTACACAATGCATCCACATAAACCACACGTTCGTGATCTTTTCTCAGTCGCTGTTCTTTGAATGACGTTCGGTCGTACTCTATCAATCATGCACTAATAGTTGAGTACGCACATTAGTGACCCCACCCAATACAATGACCCATTGAAGGAAATCATAGCTACTATATGTCCAATCACGGGTAGCCACGACGGATAAAAATCTACCTAATCAAACCACATAAACAGGAGAAAGTATGACTAAAGATCAAAACAAAAAAATTCAGAGGACAAATACAAATACTTACTCATTTCTTCAGCCAAAACTACCCAAAATTGCATGATACAATGCACATAGGAGTGGTGTCCCGGATTTGCAAGCGTCTATCTGTTCCACTACACGAGAGCACCCCTAGCCCATCACCAGCCAACACTACAACAAACGCAGTTCATTGTTGTTCCTAATGACTGCGAGAATCATGCCCCACCTACATAGAGACAAGAGGAAAAATCTCTTCCCTTCAAGCAGCAAACATCTAATAGAAAGGAGCCCATTTAAGCGAAATACAGCTATACCGAGAGATGATAATTCAAAGTAGAGATTACTCATAATATACGAGACACTCTTTCCATAGCCACGATATTCGAAACAAATGAGCACCCAATAAGACTACTCCTCAAATAGTTCCTTGCCACTAATGCCACTCACACTCATTGTGATCACTTCACCTACGAAGCCAAACATTTTGAAGCTATGCCTCCTGAACGAAAGAATTGGCTCCTAATACTATCCTATAACACGACACCCCTTCCTCTACTCTTTGGAATATGTTCGTTATTTATTGCATGAGTCAATAAAAATAGTAAAAGAATTCTCACCTTCACATACCAGAGGGCTCCACCCGCGATACGTAAGTAAAAGTAGCCTTACGACACTCCTTTTAGGAGTTAGCCATTTCCATAACTATATTCCCAACTTAGCCTCATTTTTTTGCCTAAACAAATGAAATCTAAGACTTCAAGACCACCACAATTCACAATGGGTTGATCATTCCAATGAGTTGATTCGCCCTTTGATCAATCACTCCATCAAAAGACTTTCGAGTACCCTGGCAATAATATTAATCCTCAAAGACTATTCAATATACTCAACGACCGAATCTCCTTCGTCTACTGAAGTACACATTAATGAACGACTACGACCATATCATTGGAATCATATATAAAGCTCTCAATATTGGCTGCACAGGACCAGATTATGACATAATGGGTAACTAGATATCTTAGGTACTCGATTGGATGTTCCAAAAGCAACTCATTCAAGCTTTAACCGATGCCTATTTGGTGTCCTCTCATGCTCCAAAGAATTGGATCTATAAAACGTAGCGTTGCCCATGTCGCCATGTCAAGACTCTACCAATCATCTTTCACAAAAATATCAATTTGTCTTTCTACTAACAAATGTGCCTGAGCTTCCTTGCGCTTATTGTAGTCAACTATATCACCCCGCCTGTCTCTCCCATGAAAATCTAACCAGCGCCATATAGGGAAGAGTACCACCCCTTAATCAAGCCACCATACAGACATATACTTATCAGTATCGCGAATGAAAATTTGATCCAGAGCCGGACGTGCAAGTTAACCCTTATACGCGTTATACATTACCTTGATGATCTGTGAAGAATCCCCTTTAATACCAAATTTGCTCGATCAAATCATTTTGTCTAGACTCACCCCTTATGAGACTAGAAGATTCTTAAGAGCAGCGTTCCCTGAAAGCAGTTAGTGAACTGGAGCCACCTTAATTACGGAAAGATTTTATCCGAGACAAAGAACACGATCCATTACTAATCCTTTCTACTACCCCTTTACGATGCTGATCAGTAGCAACCATAAAAGTAGATAAAGCAAGTCATTGTTGGTACTGAATACTCTTCCTATAACCTTCAAATACATAGAAACATAAGAGCAGACTGAAATATAGCCTACTCACCTTAATATTAATGCGCAATGATTGGTCTTTTTATTAAATAATAGGAGCACACATACGTGCGCCCGTTAAGTACTCTCTACATCTCACATCTACTACTCTCTCAAGCATGCCTATAACTTTACTTCAGAATAGGAATGAGTAAGTCTTACCAAGCACTCATTTTTTACCATACCCTGAGCCACCTCGCTCTAACTGCTAGATATGATGCACATATATAAAAATGATCCAACTCCAAGTTCAGCGTTCATAATGAGAATTGTACCCACAATGTTAAAATTGGTAGCTTTACTAAATAGCCCCTTGTCAGGTAAACGCTTTGTCATATCCCCTGTTTATGTACTTGGCTGGTTTACCTTAACTCTAGTTATAGTATATGAAAAAGAGAGGGAAGAAGCTACTGTTCCAAAAATAATGTTCAGCTCTAGTCCTTTGACACTAATCCTAAGTCTATCTTACGTCCATGCAAGAATGCTGAACAATTTCGTCATCCCAATCAGACTTATAGCGGATTATCCTAACTTAATCGCTGCCCAAACGACCCTTCTGAAGAATCATACAACAAGCAAACCTGTAATATTATGAGCAATTCGTCAGCCAAATTGTCCATTCAACTGCTATGAGAAATAGTGTTTATCAAACTTGATTGATATGAATCTCTTGAATTCTGTATTACATCAGACATAGATTCTGGAGATCTTATCCCTAGCTCCAATGAACAGTTTAAGAGTGAAAGTACCTTGGGAGCCTCCTTAATATGAAAGTCAAGGGATAATGCTCTACTATAACTTTGAGTTAGCCCAATCTAAACCTTGTTATATCTGCACTTCATGAATGATATTCTCATCAGAGTCCCTCATATCATGGATGCAAATGTTAACTGACTTTCTAATTGCGAATATATTTCTGAATCAGAATGAAGACTCATCCGTTTCACTACTAAGCTCTTGTGATTAACTATCTATTAACACTCCTCCCTGATGACCTCCATTAAATTGACACTTGCCTGCCCTATAAATTCTCGCCATATTTCTTAATTGAACAAAACGATATGAACTTAATATATAAGAATAGATTATTTTACAGAGGGTATGCCTTTATGAGACGATAATAGTACTTTCCCTCAATTAAGACCACATCCCCGTGATAGAAAAACATCATCCATTTAACCTATGTTGAGACCAATTGATACCACAATGAAGTATCTTATAAAATATTATCACCATCGTTTGCCATCACTGCTAAGTCAAGAAGAGACTCTAACCAGGTATTGAATTGTCCATGACAGCCTCTACAAGCTGACTTACCTCGCATAGAAGGATATGCTTGGTTCGACGATGGTATCTTAACGAGTAGCCTTTCTTCTACATCTGTGAGAATAGCCCCATCCATAGATAATTGCAGCATACGCTATTACTCATTAATTGAAAGGCGAAACCCTGGTTAAGCCAGGACAGTACTTAATAATGTTCAAGTTGAATATTGCACCACCATCATAAGCACTCCCAAAGATTGTCATGAACCGTACTCAACCAATATAGAGCCACCCGTATTACACTAAATCAAATGCAAAATGCATCACCTCTAGATATGAGTACGCCAAACTAATAAATGTCCCCTTTTGCCAGATCGAAATCTTTGAACTAAAGAAGATGGAATAGCCCCGATTATTTGGTTGTGAATTCCCGCGACCCTCAACAAAGCAAGCCCCAAAGAGTAATCCACCCGGTAGTTTCATAGCGCCACACATATAACACTCCCCGCCCATGGGATAAACACCCGCAATTCCACCTCTGTTTAATCCCTGCGATGCAAGTGCATAGAAAAAGCATGTCATGAGCCTATAATTCTACATATAAACCCAAATGAGACTATAAAACGATGAGCATCGGCGAGCAACATATATAACGACCGTTCTAATCGACATTCCCAAATCTTTGGTCGGATAACACATCATTTACCTAAGAATTACTATCCACTCAAAACTCGAAATCTCCATCGTTTGAAAACATCACTGCCTGAGCGAGCCTATCAACTTCGTATCAATGAAAATCCAAAAAAATAGACCACTACACCTTAGCTTGCAAGTGTGACTTATGAGACTATACAGTCGGAATCACAATGGAATAATTTTAATCTCTATTATAGATCATACCTGATAATTTGGAAGGCAACAACTAACCAACCAATCTGGTTAATCACATGTCTCTTGTCCCTTAAATTAGTCAAGCCTCCTTCTTAGAGGAAATGATGCTTTCCCGGCACTACCTAACAACTCAGATAAGCCGAGTTCATCCTTATCTCTTCGCACTCAAAACAGTAAGTTGCTCTAAGCATAAGTCCTTGCCCTTACGTATCCCTACTGAACTAACTTCTATGGCTGTAAGTTTGCATGTCTATCCACTCTCTTGTGAGTCCTTCGAAACATTCTGTATCATATCCCATTTCGCATCGACACAGAATTCCTCACCACATCCAATATTAATGTCCCTGTCAGAGAACCACTTACTATACAAAGAAACATCATTACATGATATCATGAGCGAAAGAATTCTCTTTTATGCAGCTGCCCCTCCTAGTTTCGGATTCAAGAACTTTTGGATTCAGCACGCGGTCATCCCAAGGCTCAGCACTATCTTAACTGTAGAAGATAAGCACCACATCTATCAGCAAATCTTTTACAGCATGAGCATAGTCAAGATAAACCAAATAACTTAATTGAGTGAACGACAGTATAGCAGTAAATGGTCAACATAGCCTCTTGACAAGGATGGAATAAGAAGAAGTAAGCGACATCTCTGAAAGTTCAGTCTCCAAGGCCCTTACATTTTACTATTGACCTTACTCTTCATACCAATAACCAATTCCGCACGATTTGCTACCTATTGATCGACCTCATACAGGATGCTATTAGCTAAGATTACAACCTTTTTGGCTTCTTTGAGACTGTAAAGCCTTTCCCAATCCTTGTATCATACTTTTTCGATCCAAGTAGGAGATCCCTATATCGTTCTCTACTAATATCCATCTACATGAAAGACTAAATGCCTCTATACTACTACTGATTTCTTCGCGTGTAGAGTAATCAAATAGCTTGTTCTACTCTCAATCATAGACGAGTATTCAAATGAGCGGAATCAAAACTTTGCTTTCGAGACATTGCGAGCCATTTGTTAGGGTTTTTCCGTTTTCTGAAAAAAAAAATGGCTCGCGAAACATCTAAAAAGAGCCTTACCGACGCATTATTCTTCTATCCTCCGCGTACCCTAGTCTCACTATAGTATACCACAAGAAAAGATGAATTCTGCATTGTAATCATATCTATCTTAGCAGAAAAAACTTCTTCGCCTAAATTATTGCAACTGACCCACTATACTCTAGATGGTGGTTCATCCTTCGAATTTATCTCAAGCTTTAGTGCATCATCTATATTCTAGCCCACCGATTGATCGCCATCACAATGAATGGCCGAGGCTAGTTCGGGGCTGAAGGCCGAAAGGTATTATTGCTTTCTCACTGAATTTCCTTGGATTGCCCCAACTTCTTATCCCCTGGTATCATCAGACAGACCATGAAGACTGGTGAATTCCCTGTAGACGAACGCTCAAAACCGCTTACTTAATAGAACTAAGACAGACCTTACGTATTTTGACATGAGTAATTACATACTTTATGGATCGCCAACCAAAAAGATCTGTGGGCATACCTTCTCTATCCCAAAGAAAACACACGTGAGCCCACCCACGCCGGTATATTCTCCGATAAGAAGAGACTTGTTGTCACGACTTGGAATCCATACATATTGTTATTTCAATCACACTTAACCCAACTGCATGGTAATCTCGCCAAATCACCATTTTCTGTTTCTATAACCAATTTAAAAGAAGAAATGCTTTCTTCCATAGATTCCTGTGCCCTCACGCTAAATTTATGAGGTGAAACAAAAATAAAGGAACATGAGCAATCATCTCCGAAACTTAAAAAATAGAAAGATTTGACTAAGAGAGCAATATACACAGTGACCTTTCCTTGATCATGAATTAGAACAACATAACTCCATTCGTCAAATGATCTCTGTCGACGAGAATCTAAAGTAAATCATGTTAGAGACTTTTAAGAATGTTGTGTTGTTCCCAATCTTATTATACCACCACAAATGTAGCTTTGGAAAACTCACAAGCATGAAAGAAGCAAATGTTTGTCTTAAATTGATGGTTGGCGTATAAATGAGTGCCACAACTTGTCTTCCCTCATATCAATACATTACTTAGGAACAATTGATGGCCAGAGCCACAAATCTGACACCTAAACCAAGAAATTGAGGGACCTTGCACCCCTACGTACCGATCGATGTGGGATTAACCAATTTCACAAACCAAATTATGCAATGCTCACGCGTTTGCTAGTTGTCTTAGCTTCAATGCTAGTTATCAACAGTCCCCCTAGCTGCTTAACCCCTCATAAATAGCCCTTAGTCATCCGAAGACACCAGAAGCTTGACAGTCTGTTTTAGAGCCAGCTTATATATATCTATATATCATCTCTATTATAATCAAAACCCCTACTTTTTCAAATTTCAACATGAGTCGGAACATCACCACAGAAGACCCAATTACTATATTTCATTCCCTATTACTTCTGCATGTCACGAATAGGAGTATTTCTGTAGACAGCACCGAGCGCTTAGGCGCACATACCCCTCCTATGACCTCGAAAAGTAAGCCCGTCAGCGAAGTAGCGACTGTATACTGCCCGTCAGAATTGGAGGGCATTCAAGTGCCAAACTACATCGCTCTTTATTTCCCGATGATCATGAGACAGAGGAATGCCTACCATATAAAGCAGAAGAGGGAAGAGGCAGACTAGTTGACTCCTAGCTATCTGTTGTTGGCATTTAACCTTGTTGTCTTTTTCTACTAGCGTTTGCTATGCCAATTCCACCTTCTTAAGAGAAACAGAGCCGAAACAAAAAACACTCGATAAATGGTCCAACCGTGCCATACCGGTTATAGCTTCCACAACAAGCGTTCTAGGAGCGAGAGATGGATACACAACATATCGACAGTTAATTGTGCATATCCCTCATCTTCAGATTGTCTTGCCCCAATATCATACTAATAGCCTAACATTAAAGTTGCCCCAACATAATTGGGCACTAACGCCAAAAAATGATTCGAGCTTTGAAGGATAATGTTTCACATCCAAATCCGTTGAAAAACAGCCTAAATGTCGTCAACCCTAAAATAGAGGACTAACACACATGTCATTGAGCAACAAAGAAAAGAAGCAAATATTGTAAAATGACACAAACTACCTCCTCCTCCTTAAAGTTGCTGTTTAAGAATAATTTTACCAAATATGAGATGTAATATATAAAGTAAAGACTCCCCTTAAAACCCAATTCTCTAATTACCCCACTACTATCTTTTCAAAAGCGAAAGAATTTGCTACGCACTTCCATATAAACAAAAAGTCCCATCACCACTCACTTGAGTGAGCCATAGAGTAGACACCCTTTAAATCTCTCTCCCACTCCCTCTCTCGGCTTGATTTATATCTAATTGCCTTCCCCTTGACCCCAATTATGTTCTCTCAGCCATAAGAAACAATGTCTGCCAGCAATGAGTATCGCATAAATCTGACCCTAATTGCGAACGAAAAGAAGACTCACCCCCGCTTCACAGAACAGTACCTAAAAATCGGGACCCAATGTACAAATATCATCTTAGTCACACCCCATAGTATCACTCCTCTTCACCAATTAAATAGAAGTGAGTTTTCGTATCGAAAAGTCGCTGAGCTACTTCAAAGGAAACTCTCACTATCCCATATCCTTTAATCACCATTGGATTTCGATGAAATATCCCTTCAAGACAAATATTAGCTGCTTTCCTTGGAGGTGCCACCCATAAATCTAACACATCGAAATTCATCCGAACGCCCACGATTATCTCCATGAATAACCATGAACCCTACCTCTTTGATACGATTTGAAGTTGATATCAACCCAATGATACAACTATTGATTTTAGAGTATCCCAACCGTCTCCTTATCTCCCTCTTCCTACTCCCCTGAATTATTCAGCAACCCTCAATCACCCAACGGGATGCTAATATAGGCCCACCGCAAAACAAGACTTTAAAGACCAACATCATCACGCCAAAAATTCTAATGCAAAAAGCATTAAATAAATTAAATTGAGAATCTTGAGTTTCCCTCATAAATTTCTTCTTTCATCCTCATTCTCAAACGAAAAACAATGCGCCCCACAAAGCTTCCACCTGCCTTCTTGGATAACGAACTTCAATTCGGACCTCCACGGGATACACCCCCATGGACCCAAGGTATAGTAACCGCCACTTGTCTTGCTCATTCCGCATGGAGCTTCTATGTGACACAAAGAAAGCGTTGATCAACCCAAAATGTTATTGAGTACACAAAATATTTGTTCCCCATATTCATCCCTCCTCATATTTCATATCCTATTCGACAAATCAAACTATGATTCCATGGAAGCCGAAGGTTCCGTCGTATCAGAATCATGACAATCTCACCGGAATGCTCTTTTTCTTAGCATAATTCCATTTATTTGCTAAGCTCTTCAAGCCCGCCGATTATTTATAAGAGAACTATAAGCTGCGATTAATGCTTAAACAAACAAAATTGGAATTCACGAATAGGAGCAATTCATTCATTAGAAGGTGTATAAAAAAGCCTACTATTTCGCTATGAACAAGTGCAAAAGAAGGCAACATAGTATTGTGTTTTTAGATATAAGCTCATTGGATATAGCGATGAACATTTTGAAACTAATGTTTTAGACCCTAGTCGTATCGAGACACTAGTTCCGAGTTTCAAAAAATTTGAGAGCCTTACAAGCCATCAGCCATAAGTCAAAACATTTCCAATCCTCCTGCCATATAAAGGAAAAGCACCGTAAAGTGTAAATATTACATGGAAAAAAGTAGGCTGAAACAAGTGTTTGCCCTAAAAGCCGCACTCTTAAAATGCAAACATTCTGAGATATAACCCAGAAACAATCGGTATCCGAAAGACTTATAAAGAAATACCTACAATCTTGATCATGACTATCCTCAAAAACCCTACCTTAACATACTTACCCAGTTACACACTCAGTTCATAACTCTATGAACTTCTGATCAATGTATGTGCCGCCATTGTGATAAAAACTTTATTATCCAAACACCAATTTTATCTCCTTAAGTAAGTCCATTCGCTATCTTTATGTAACACACGCCTCATAATCGCGCACCCCACTCTTCTCAAAGTATTAATTAGAATAACTATAACCCACCCCAGTCCCTTCTCAGGGGTTCAAAGTCTAATTTTGTCAAAGGAGTTGAGAAAGATCTCGCCTCTTTTCCCTTTGAGATATGAGAAGGAAAGAAAGCACTAGATGAAAGTAAATGATCCTCGTTGGCCATACATGACAATACTCTACACATGAGAGAATCCGTGTAGATGAGAGATAACCTTGAGAAATAAGCAGAGCTTGAGAAGACCAAATAATATCAAGGTTGATCCAGAGAGGACTTTGTGAAGATTGGAAGTAAGCAGAGATCGTTACGAAACCTCAGACGCGTCCACAGGGAAAGCAGTCAAGAAAGGAAAGTGTGAAAGACGTATTGCTCAGAAAAATGTGTTCGAGAGACTTGTGAAATGTTAATTGGACTAATACATATGCGAGGAAGAATTACAGGATAGTTTCCTTTTCTTCTCTTCTTTTTCTTTTCTTTCTTCTTTCATTTAATATTAAGTCAATGAGTGTTTAAAAACACCGTTATGCGGATAACATTGGATAGCAATGTGGTTATGTATGATCTCTATTGTATTCTAGCTCCCTTTAATCTTTTTGATAGAATGTATCCTGGATATTACTTTAACAATAGTAGTTAAATCAAATTATATTCTTGAGACTTAAGGCGTCAATAATAATATTTCCAATGATCTGACAAAGCAAGGGACTAAACATTTCTTCACAAGAAATGTCCCATCCAAAATTATTCCCTGCAATACCGACCTAGATTTGTGAAAGTATATTGAAATTTTTCATAAATCTGGAAGAGCTATTTAGGAAACTTCGTTCGATATACAAGGCCTTGGGTTTGGAAATAACCACTATTAAATAACGTCGTTCTTTCTGCGTTTTAGAGAGAATTATCAGTTTATTCCCAAATAACGTTCATTATCCTCATTTATTCCTATAAATGTGGCATATTGCATATGTTTATTCTTTTCTTCTTTCCAAATCATCACCTTTCTTTCATTTCTTCCTCAAATCTGTGACGCCAGCAATGGATATTAATCCAGAAAGGAAGTTCATATCTTAAATATTTCTCACTCAGTGCTCTTTAACGGATATTGGGGACTCACTGATATACTCTTTTAACAATGTCTGGATGATCAAAGAAATCGTTTCAAGAGTCTGCCATGGAATAACCCTGGTGAATGAGAATTCAATGGCTACAAATAGCGGTGGCGAATTTTTAGAATTGAAGAGAAAGGTTCACAACGCCTGCCAACGCTGGAGAAAGAACTCATATACGCGAAGTTGGTCGAAGGTTGGTACAAGAAAACCACGCTGACATACTTCCATAGATGACTTAAGCACCGACTTTACCCATGGTGCAGGTGATATCCATCGCATCTACACAATCTCGTCTAGTGTGTAACGCCATTCGTTTGGCGCTAGGCATATCGAGAGACCCATACAATTTATCACCCTCTTTATCTCATTCTAATAACAAAAGGCAAGGAAAAACAGCACAATAACAATCTACCCAAATGTTAAGAATGTAAAATTGGGTTCCAATAAAACAAAAATTAAAACCTGTTCCATACAATATTCATTAACATATATTAATTATAAGATTACTTGACTATAACATTAAGTGCTAATAAAATAAAAATGACTATACATCTCCAGAGACCGGCTGACACATTATATAAACTAAATACAGAGAGTAAAGCAGTCAATCCTTTCTCTCTCCTTAACCATTCCACTTGAACTCACCTAGGCTTACACGTTACATACTCTTACGAACATCCGCTACTTTCCAGCTAACACCCCATCTTTGCACGTCTCACGACATCATCTTTTGACAGCCTACAGTTTCCTTCAACTTTCCTTTCTTGGCACCGTGATCTCTTCCTCCAGCAAGCGGCTCTTTGACTTCTCCTCTGAATCGTCTCCTCACTTTTCCCTAAAGTGAATGCCTAGTCACACCCATCACTAATAAGGATAGCTAGTTACTCGTGGTCCTATAATGTGATTTCAGCCTCTTTCGATCTTAATCTATCGATAAAGCTTAAGCATATATACTCTTCCAAAATTGCTCTTCATGTTATTTTAAACTCTATCAGCTTGGATTTAGTTTAAGCTTAACCATAGTCAACACAAAATCTTATATCAATCAATTGCCTAAAGCACATGTTACTTCCTATAATAGTGTCTTATTTCCTCTGACGCACCTAGTATAGTCTAAACTCATTAATAGCAGAAAGTTACGTCTGACGTGTCATATTTGCTTTACTTTCTGTATTCAAAAAAACAAGTCACAACACTATATAGATAATCCACTATATTTGATGTTCATGCAAAATCAACTGTCCTATACTATCCAAAGAATCACATTTCAATTAATATTAAACCGCCTCCAGGCTATAGTCACCAACCTTAAGACCAGAACTTGTCCAAAAGTAATTATATGTCCCAAGCCCAAAACCTTCTCATAATAGGAGCCTAGAAATAATGGCCCGATCATTGACTTTAATTTGACTAAGGTCTCTGAATCGACTCCAAGTAATTCTGACCAAACAAAATGATAATGGGAGCTTAAATTCGCTAACAATTTACTTGACACAACTTTTTAAATTAACTAAATATTCCATCTAACTCAATTTCTATGCAGTTGCACACATGCTAGAAAGCCCAATGCCACGAGCACTACCACAACAAAAATTATGTCAAATAATCTCCTCCTCAATCATACCCACAAATCCACTCATTCACTGAATTATCCGTTTCTACAATCGAAGAAAACATCAATAAACCCATCTTTAAATACACCTAAACTTATTTCTGCGTGAAGGATTAATTACTTGCACATTACTCATATATATCCCCACTCGTCTTATGCAGAATTATATATGGCTAGACAACCCTCAACTTCGCTCACGAACCAGGATTTAAATACACAAATACTTTTGCAGGGACTTATTGACTTTACATAAAGATCATTGTAGATTGTTGGACCAACATATAAGTCACAAGTGGTACAATCAGCTAGCATACGATTCAAGATAAAGCCGATGAATGAGCGCACAGACCAAACATCCTACAACAGAATAATCCTTAATATACTCAATCTAACGATAGAACATGAATAATTACCGTGAACCTAGAAATACCAGGGATTACTACTTTAATAACAGTTTAAGAATGAAATTATACCTCAAAATTTGTGAGGCAAATCCAAATGTCATAGAATTCTTATTAGAGTAAAATGATCTTTTTCCGGTAGATACCCCAAAAGCTATAGCCCACACTCAGCTCTCTCCCCAGCCAAGAACCCAAAAGCCCTAAATGGAAGAGATCGAGCGACAGCAGGACTTGAAGACGGGAACACTACCGAAAACTCGTCTAAATATGTAAATGAAGAACGTCCACAAGACAAACCGACCTTATAGTAACCCCGAGGCCAAGACCCAAATTTCCACTTTTAGAATAACAGAAAAGCCGACCACAATCTAATCATGCCCCATTTATGATACATAGCAATCTAAAAAAATAAAGGAGCCTCTCCTTGCTAGCGGTACAGAAGTGGAACAGACGACCATTAACACACAATAAACATCTACAACAATCAACAACCCAAAACAAACTACATACAAACAAACAACGTATGACTATGACCAACTACAACTACCCAATAAAATTAAAACAACTACTCAAGACTAGACAACAACCCAACAACAACCAACACACACCTAACGTTAGAAACAAACACACTAACAAATATCGGATAGAGCCCATTTATCTCAAGGTCCCATAAAGTTTCCCAATTAAGCAAAGAATTTATAAAAAGAATATTCAATATAATCCTTACAATCAGTAATTAAGGGACGCCAAAGACAGAGCGTGATCCCCAATCACGCCAAAATGAACTCAAAGCCAATAATTTAGAGTCGGCAATGTATTGATCATTCTCACGTTGTCCTTATGAAGTATGACTAGGTAAAAATTTTTCCATACTATTAACTCAAACACACAACAACACTAAAAACACGTTAATGATGTAGCAGCCGTTTTTTCTAGTGTATTTAATACCCCATACAGAAGTCTCATAAGTTGTGAGCATCTTTACGATATAAAAGGAGCAATAATCTATCTCTACCCACAAACATTATACACCCCTATCAACTAAATATAACGTCCCAACTGAATAAAGCAATCCCAGCCACTTTTGCCCATACTTTTCGAGTGCTAGACCAATCTCAATAGAAAGGTCATGTTCACTACCATACACCCTTTTCTTTGACCACCGTATGCTTTCGAGAGAAATGTTTCACTCAACCCTCAATGCCACTCCCCATTTCTGTAGAAATTCATATCTCTGTGCGATCTCGAATAAACCTAATTTGTAGACACATAATCAAAATCAAAATATCTTAGTTTCGTAGTTTAATACAGAGATAACGCTGGGATACGTTAACATATAAGACTGACTTGGCAATATGCCAAAAAATCCCAATCTCATTACACGTCATATAACCTACAATACACTGCGAAGATAAAGCTGAACCAATAATATAGACCTTCAGGACTTAATCTTGTTCTGAGCCTTCTGTATATCACGCAAATCCTATGAGAAATAGTAGCTCTCTATAAGATTTTACCTATCTGTACAATGGAGTAAGTAAACGAATTATCCACCGCCAAATCCAACACACATATCATGAGTTCAGTATATTACACAGCAGCTAAATAGCACATACACCCATCAAATACAAAAAACTACTCACCCATGTGCTCCAATTGACTCTTATAGCCGAAAGCTCACCCCATAAGTCCCCACCCACACTATAACCGCAGATGTTAGTTGCACCAATGCCGTACACCAAGTCTGAAGTGTAAATAATAGCTGCTCATATAGACTTTCTCTTGCTGAAAAGAGGGACTACATGCTACGTTTAGCACACTCATACATGATCAGACCCATTCATATGCAGTCCAACCTAAGAATAATGCGTTAATGATTTCACTACCAAATCTTGTCACTCTACCACATTTGACTACTTTTCCTATATTTTACCTTCCCCAGTCCAAGAAATATATCTTCTAGATGCCAAACTTCTAAATGCCCTATGCTCATTACACAGCACAATTTGCCCATTCAACATACAGGGTTCAAACATATAACACATTGATAGATAAGACTTTCACTAGTCGCCTATGAAATATAATATATGATGGCACTTAAGAGTTACACTATCCAGCTATCAATAATACCTACATTCTGTTACGAAATATGTCCTTTGTTTTGTTGTTCTTTATAGTACTAGTCGCTTTGTATATTCCCTTGAGTATATGACAAATATTGAGTTTTCACCTCCCCTTATCGAAACATCCGTTTCCCTGTGCACCCTAATTAGAGAACAAAAATGCTACAATGAGCTATGTTTTAAACATACCGCTCATCTAACAAAACAATCAAAACCATTATCAACATCACAAACTCATAAAAAAAAGTGCCATACATGCATAATCCAACACTATTCCTACCTATAATCTCTTGATCAAAAGACTTTATACAAGGAATCCAATTGTACCCGAAAGGATCACCTCCTTTTATCTATCCATTTCAAGACATTAAACGTATTTCAGAGAAAATCAATGAAATATTCTCAACACACCTACCACTGATTATTCTTGGCAAGTTCTACGTGTTCACCCAAGATCACCCAATTAATGCTTTTCTCTTCCACATTACAAAACCTTTAACAACTCAAAGGTGCACTCCAGTCTCAGCTTAAACCCAGAATCTTCTACCTAATTCTTCTTCTTCGCTAGTTTGCAAAGCGGAATCCCATTCTATCCTTCTAACCAATACCTCACGGTTTACCTTAACAATTATTCTGGAGTATCACTTATTTACCAGGGTTTGCTTCACGCCCGCACGTCGAGAATAGGACAACTATTGAACCGTATCCATTGTAAATGAGCTTAATAAGAATATTTCCTAGGACGAGGTCCGACTTGAGAATCATTGCTGTGAAGTAACAGTGTTTAAATTGCCCTACTGGACAAAACCTTACTCCCCAATCTGACCGAAAAACGCATTAAACTTTAAACCCAGGCAAGAACTTGAAGTAATACCAATAGCGATAGACAATATCCTTGATAGAAACACCGCAGATGGTGCCCTTTACTCGATCCCTCTTAATTATTAGTGAACCTAAAACAGCCAAGTAAGTACAATACATGCCATCCTTATATCTCCAAATCCTAATCGAAATCGAATTTAAAGACAACTTTTAACACAGAAAAGTGAACCTCGTCAGAGCTCGTGCATAACCATCTTAGGTAAAAACATAATACCACCCTCAATTGAGCTGTGAGTATCTGAGAGATCTTTAATATGTCTCATTTCCCAATGAACATCTCCCAAGACATCACCCTTGCAGCCCTGCAGACCCTGTTCATACGTTCTTAGTAGTTCACCTAAGATCCTTTCTTTGGTTTCAAGTTTCTAAGCCAGCTTCTTATACTCTCCATCATTAAACAAGCCTCCACATCTGAAACGTCCCCCTATGAAGCTCATATTTAATTTACTCCATTAATTAAAATCTATTCCATATTCTCAATGTTTTGCTTCTTTAGTTTGTATATTCGGCTTGAAAACACAGATTTACCTACATATCTCCAAATGAAAGTTCAATATCAACCACTTGATTCCCGCCACAAGCGGTTAAAAACTTGTAAGTGTTTGAGATTTATCATTGAGATCACAAAAGTTCTCATTCCAAGCTTACTACCCACCTACAATGTCTATTGAGCAAAATGTAACCAATTATCATAACGAAGTAATAAAATCTAAAATCAAACAAACACTTATACATTAGGCCTAATTTCAACACCTCGCCAAAAGTCAGGTGGCAAAGACTAAAGTCTAATTGCTGTTAAAGTGCTTCAAGGCAGCACTCCTAAACCAGTTGCCTATGCACCTAGACGCGACATTCTGACTCTATAATTTGCCTCCCAAATCAGAATGGTAAACCGCTTAGCGTTCGTACCATCAGCCCCGATCATTATATTAATCTTGTATAATGCTAAGGTATCATCATCAAGCATTAAGAGTTTACCATTTATCATATCCAACACTGTGCGTACTCCCAAATCAGTATACCATATAATCAAGAAAGCTATTAGAATTTAAAAATGGCTCAACATACTGCACACCTAACCATATAACAACAAGCATTACAGAAACACAATAGTCCAAGTGACAACAAAATTTTCTTCTGAAAGAGACGACACTGACAAACTATCTACTACTATGGATCCACACCATAACAGCCGAGGATCAACACAATACATAACATCCAATCCTATTATAAGCCACTCGACACTCATCCATCAAGTAAAAGTAAGAGAAAAGACACTTCAGCAGTGTGCAACATTGCATCAATTCCAGACTAACGAAAGAACACGAAATCTATTCCGCACAAACGGTCGCCATGAAGCTATTACTCGGGCGCAATCCTAGCGCTTACCGACCAAGTTTATTCTGCAAATTGAGTTCTGAATCAAATTAACGAGTTTGAAGCCGCGAAACTCAGATCTCGTTATGTGAACCATATGAACTTAGGAAAGATCTCTAAAAGCACATTTAGCGCTTTCCTCTCTATCTACACGAAATAACCATTTCCCACCAAGGTCTGAGATCATCCAATTGCTCTTCATTTATCTCTAGTACATGCGTAATGAAAACACACCCCGATTACTCCCTCTAAAGTTAACCTTAAAAGTCTAAACAAAACTCCTATGGTGAAAGGGAATGCTTAAGTAGTTTTGTTGTTGCCATACTAATAAGGGAGCTTAATTAGCAAAGTCTCTATATGTTTTGCTGGAAATATGCAAATTGACAAGCTGGCTTAACCCTCTGTCCCAAAAAGGATACAACCTCAAGAGCACCCTACAGAGTGAAAAAGAAAAGACATAGTGAGGGAGATTGAGTTGTCCACACAAGCTAATTAAAAATGTAGATAAATCATGAATGAAACCCGAGTGGCATTAGCCTAGTTAAAGCATCAAATCCATAATGCCATCTGATGTACTAAATCGCTCTCAAACCATCCGCCTTTTTGATCTTTCCCTTCGTACGAAGCTGTCTGCCAATCCCAGTATACGCCATTTCGTATGGTGAAGGTTTCAGATGCAGAAATAGATTAAGTCTCCATATAGACCTGCCACCCCAACTGCGCGAATATTCTGTGCTTTCTAAGTCTCCAAAACACTATTAACTTCGAAGAATTAACGCACGAAAGCCCTTGAATTTGAGTGACTTGGGAATCTTACTATCTCTCTAAACTTCAATTTTCTGGAATATTAAGTGGTTCCGAATATAATGTAAGAAATCTTCAAACTTGAACCAACTTTAAAGTTCAGTTAGTCTTCGGTGAAGAGTCTCTCCAACAAGAACAGTGCCTGCAACTTTGTACTTGGACCTAAAAATGATATTCTTTGTCTCGGATCACGAGTCCAGCAGCTTTAATCTCTGTGCAAAATAAGAGATGGAACGCAAGAGACTATTCAGCCTAAACTGATTAAGTTGAACTTAACTAAGAACCCTAACCAGCATCTAATTGCCGTAAAAAATGGACCTTCACAAAGTATAAAAACATAATGTTATCAAAGTGGTACCTTTGACACTTTAAAATATCTGTCGATATAGACTAAGAAGATGAGAATTCCCTTTTCTTATTATCGGCAAAATATTTCAGTGATGTAAATTCACGAATTCATCTCCTCCGATCACATTATTGCCAAACTCACCCAACTTCGCCTCTAATCCGATCACCAACTATTATCACCACCTGAACAAATCCACTCGTACAAATGAACTGAGGCACAGGCCTAATTCAAGTTCCTCCTCTACATAAATCGTCTCCTACTAACAAATTCCCATTCAACTCTGCAAGCCCAATATAATCACCCCCAAAAATACCGAATTTTGACCAAAACCCATAAATTAAGAATTGTTCCTAACAACCCGTAAATCTCTCTAACTGTATTGATTAGTAACCTAACCGAATGGTTCCATATAACACATCCTTCCCCTACAACAGTCTAAGCCCAGACTTAAGCTTACATAAAAAACGCTTCCTAATTATTAATCGGATAAAACAATACGGTATTGACCCAATCAAGTGCTGACATTGAAGCCCCCTAGCATCTGCACAGTTCATTACTTTCTCATCTAGACTTATTTTAAACGCTAAAAATTTTCTCTTTCTACCAAAATGTACATGATTTTGCAAATAAATTCCATCCCAAAACTTCGACGCCAAAATAAAAACTGCGGAGTATGTCACCTCTCGTAACATTACCTAATAACCATTCGTGCTACTTCCCTTTACTTCTTTTTTTAGCCTTATATGAAGCATTCCTGAACATTTGTCATAGCAGAATCAATAAAGCCTAGGATAACTCATCTCTATAACAAATCTCATTGTTCTGCATATCAAAAAAATAATTTAACTTTATCTTAACGTCTTCGTGAGACACTTGCTTCATCCAATGCCCAAACTCCTACGAACACTATGTGTAGTCGCTTTCTACTCCCTTGCCAAGCCTTGTGTATCCCATGCCTTTCCTCCTGTCTCTTACGTAAGAGCATCCTAACCTACAACGCCATATGACCTAATCACAGACACACACTAGCAGCTCTGCTAAACTAAGTTTGTCTCTAAGTGAAACATATCCCAATTATCCCTCACCACACGCCGTGAATCAAGGCTGCTCTGTGCCGAACCACAGCTAAAGCCCAGCCTAAGCTCTGAGAATACCAGTCCTAATGTCTTCCCACGTCTCATTTGTCCCCCTTGTTAACTTCATTGCTGAACAATGGGCTCTTGGATATGTCCAATTTATCTATTGACCTCCTATCGCAAGATCTTGCAATAAAACATTTTTAAGTACAACCGTTGAAGCTTTTCTTCTGTTTCCCTCAGAGATCACACCTCCACACCCCAATTTTCTATCGTCACGAAGTGAGAACTTTAACCCATGAGTTGAACGTGAATGCGTAGCATTCTTTCCAGTACATTAGTCCATGTCCACATTTAGCGTCTAATTGTCATCGTACTATTCCATTAATATTCTCTCATCAGAATTTCTCCTCGTATTGAAAGCAACCTCGCCTCACGTTTTTGTTCGTACCTCATACCTTTAGGAATCCTAATAACCCATATCATGAGTCAAGAATTCTGACTTACATACCTAATAAGTTTTTCTACAACTAAGTACAAGGATTGATATGTTCTTTCGAGCTCCCCACGGGAATATGATAGTAAGACCTCCCACCCCTTCGCATAATCAGTCCCGATGCAAACTTCCTCAAGATTTCTAACCGATAACCATGCTTCATCCTACCCTCGATGCTCCTTATTTTAGCCTAAAACTCATTGTGTCTAAGATTCAGTCTAATAAAAATTCAACATAAACGAATAACACCCTTTTCTCTCTCTATATATATTCTTCTTATCTATAGCATATCAAAATGATTCATATTTAGACATATAGACCACTATACAACTATCACCCTACATCACAAAACTAAGACTATCAACATGAAGATACCGTGCACTAGGCTTAATAGTCTCTAAGGTTTCCTACTCCTAATAATTTCCCTCTGACTTAAGAACAGGAGTAGGCGAGAACGCCAGAAGATAAATATACATACTTGTATCATTACCCCATATCAGCAATATCTCTTGTTGAAGAAGCCACCAACTGATCACTGGCTCTGTGTACCTCAGAAGCAAGTGTTTCTAGAGGTCCCAATATCTCCAGCATTCCTGTACCCTAGTGTTCTCAACTCTCCTCTTCTAGTACCATCTGAATTGCTGAAACCACTTTGCGCCCTCCAACTTCTTGATAATACACGCGAAGTCACTAGCAAATCGAGCTCCCTACTGTCCTACCTCATGAATAACATCTCTTCTGCACCTCAGCATAATCATGGTCCCATCCACTGCCGATATTTTTCCAATTGACTACTACAAACAGATCGTAGGGAATCACCCAAGATATCTGTTAGGCAGTATCATCTAGGAAAAGTACACATCATGTCTTCCTTCTCGAGTTACCCTTCAAGAATTGCACTACTCGATACCCAATTTTAAAGTGCAAGTGCATAATACGCTCAAGAGGGTATACATGGACAAAATAAGTGAAATTGATAAGTCATGCGACAATAGTAGCCTAATGTGTTTAAATTTTTTGCATGACCACAAACAACATACCTAGACAAATAAAATGAGCTATCTTTGAGCTATGTACGGATAGCAATCTAATATGCGCTTCAGCAGCGAATTGTGAATAGATGAAAAACCCAACCACCCCATATGCAAATAAAACCAAAACAACACAAAAAGTAACCCCAAATGATCCTTATTCCTAAAAGCCTAAACTCTTAACGCAATCTCACCACTCATGCCCATCATCAGTATTGCATTTATGGAAATTAAACTATTAGTATACAAATTATGCAAGTTAGCAACCCGATGAAGCAATCTAGTACCATAAAAAAACTACAAATTTCCACACTAAGTACTAAGAATCTTCAACTCAATTTCCACCCTATTGAGAGAATCAGAGCCACACTTTACCACCAATAATATGATGTTGTTCAAAATGAGATGCAATTTCGCTATGAGTAAAGTCTAATTCACAAAACATTTTCATCCTACGATCAAACGAACTGCATATATAAAATGTACATGGTCTCAACAACCATTTTTACAGCGCTATTTAAATTCCTACGTAAACAAACAATACAACTCTTATCAGATTGCATTTAAAAGACCCTAAATTTATGATATATTGATAGTCCTGGAATTAAGTCCCTTGCTTATTATGTCCCGAATCTTAAATTGTGTACATATGCATATAACTATATGACCGTATGAGAATCTATATTGTAAATTAAGCTAATCATTTCAGAGATTTTAGCTCTAGCTTGAAAATCTAAACTGTAATCAAAGCGAAGATATGTCAGAAGATTGCTTTGTGTGGAATATTCTACATTCAGCTTTTACAAAGATAAGTCTTCCCCTATAGAACATTCGTCTTTGAAATTAGCATATGTCCAATTCCTCAAAAAGTATTATATCAATTTGATATTTGTGTTACTCCAACATGCTAAGAAATATTTACCAAATAAGGAATTAATTCCTATCGAAATATCCAAATAATTTCAACAGCCCGAAAAATTTAATTTCATGATGCAATCAAATATAATCAAGGTTCAACCTAACAAAAATTAAATTGAAAATATATATCTATATCACAATCTCTTAATACATACTTAAGTAGAGATCCCAATATCTCATCAAAACTCCCACACAATCAAAGGACCAAACAATCTACCAATACCCAACATTTGTCAAATTCATTGAATCTACGCTTGCCAAAATTTTAACCAGAGAAAAGTAGAAACTTCCTAAAATAGCTAAAGAGCAACATTCAGATAGATCCCAAAATTCCGAGAAGAGATAACTGGTTCATATCTTGGTCCCAAACGGTGTAGTTGCTAGTTCACAAACCCAAACGATATTCTCATCACTTGATTTGCTTCATTCTCAAGACGATTCAATTGGCAGCAAAACCACACACATAGCGAGCCAGAGGCTCAGACACTAATAGGTAGTCACCAGAACAAATTGGCCACCAACATGAGCCAAACTTCAAGCAAAAGAATCATGAACATCCCAACCTTTAAAATTCCGATAGGAATGAGACAAAAATTTAGAAATTGAAGGGATTATGATCCCGGCTCGAATTATGAAAGGGTCTTCTATATTTGCAATAGCGTGTGCTAAACTTCTGGCTTTTGGATTGAATGAGTAAGCAAATAGTCGAGATCGAGCATTGAGCATTGTCGGGTTTTTTGCTGCAGAGAAAAAAGGTACCACAGAACATTGAAAGACGGTAAGGGTGGATATAATTTATAAGCATATCCCACAATATTGATATAATAGTGAACAAACTACCAGTCATCTTTCAATTTTTTTATCAAACAAACATGGAATCAATAATAACTTTTAACCACCTCCAACCATCCAAAAAATGCAGACACAGCGTTGTGATATATCCCAAGCTTAAAATGTCTGACCATTATACGATTCTAAGAACACGAGTCGATAATATTTAAACACGTACAGATATCAAACGCAATGGACCGAGCCGCATATTTTAACGAAGGCTCAACTCTATGGATTACAGTTTTGCCGCATTTTGTCTTCTTGATTAACCCAATATGTGCCATGTTCAATATCCTACATCATACCGCTTATGGGAATCTATTTTTGCGTTCAAAAAAACTCACCCCAAAAGTTGGAATTATTATTTCAATTTGTTCATTAAATATATCATAAGTGTCTATTATGATCTCAATAGAGAGTATATGTCCTTGTGCTAAGTCTTAAGTTAGTTTTCAATTACAACGACCTTATAACCACAATACAAAACACAAGATCCCAATAATACCAAAGTGTTAATCCCCAAAACATTGAATACACAATAACCCACGTAATGTGTAAGCATATGAAATCCCATAAATATTAATATAGAGTATAAAAGTATCTATCCCAAAAAGAAGGACATTATAAGTAAATGTCTTAAATCAGAAATTGTGCTCACTGACATGAAAGAAAAGATATCAAAAAAAGGCATCTTAATTTAATTAAATAAATACACACACTCCGCTTTCGTGTGTTTCGCGAATAATAAGCTCAACGTTACTTGCAATTTGCAAGAGTGCAACGTATGCTCTTCTCATATGCTTGTCTACACTTTTTGATTGCGGGCATGCATTCACTTCAAGTGTTTAGTATTAAAACCTTATTAGAAGAAGGCGCGGTGTCACCCAGATTTGTGCTAAGTAATTGTAAGGAAGGTACAGTTCAGGAACGATACAGTTTTTATGTCATTCCTCGGCGGGTTATTTTGGCTAGCAGTTTAGTTTAGTTCAGTTTCGGTCAATTTCGGTAACAAACCAAGTAGATTGCTAGTTTTTCGGGAACAGTACTATTCAGTTCAGTGTCATGATATTAGTAGGTAGGCCAAATATGTTCGGTCTCAAAATGGTTGCGATTGATTGGGTTAGCAAGCACGAATTGAAAGATTTAAAATCGGGTTATCTCCGRCTTTGACTATATATTGGCATGTTTTTCTATGTTGATCATGTTTTGGAATGATTTCAATTATTATCTAATTATATTCTTGATCGGTTTGTGTTTTTATATTAGACCTTTTCAAGTTTCTCAATTTACGTGCTTTATTGGGTATTTTAAAGTTCAATATTTTGGGTTTATTTCAGTTTGAGTTGAAAATAGTTCAGATGAGTTTTAATTATGTAACGGGTTGATAACAATTCGGTTCAATTCGGGATTGTATATAGTATTAGCAGTTTTGTTACAAGTCAACATCAATTCAGGCTATTTTCGATTTAGTTTAAGTTCAATTTAGGTTACTATTTTTTAGGTTACAAATAGTTCAGGACACTTTCAGTTCAGCTCAATTACAGGTCGCGGGTCACTTTCAATTCAGGTTATTTTGTTTTAGGTTGAAAACAGTTCTTTTAACCCAGCAGGTTGCAACCTAAATTGACACCGCTTGTTCTGGGTACAATTCTTTAACTTTTTAAAATTTTAATCAATTAAATTAGTTGATGTCTAAATATATGACCGATAACACTTCATGCCACTAGTTTTTAATTGGGTTACAGCGTATGTAAATGTGATTGATATTATACCAAACTAAGCTTAGTCTAGAGGTAAAAAATGACAACATCCACAATAAGGGGTTTGACATGGGGTTTGCCTTTGGATTTTGAGGTTTGATAATCAAACTCCTTATTGTGGGCGGTAGTTTATGGGGTTTCCGAGTTGGAAAGTGTATGAAAATAATAAGTGATTTGTATAGGTGAGGTGAAATTTACGTGGGGTATGTGATATAAAATAAAAATGGAAATAAAAACGCATTAGGTAAAAGACAAATGACTATAACTATTACTATATATATAGAGAGAGAGATAGAGAGAGAGAGAGAGAGAGAGAGAGAGAGAGAGAGAGAGAGAGTCAGGATCCAGTGAAAACCACATGTTATATGAAAACGTGAAAACCAAAATAAGTGGATACATTTTACATTTTAAGGGGTACATACAAGCAGTAAAGGGGTACACAAGATTTTCAGCTACTATATGAACAGTACACGTGTGCCCCTTTAAACCTTCAATGTACCCCAAATTGAAATACAAGTATATACATAGATTAAATCGTGACCGT
>SNQN01003534.1:0-60350 GCA_008642245.1 Bassia scoparia | reverse complement strand
GACTGTAGACGTGTGGCGCTGGCTTTCTCAGCGTATAGCGTGAGTGCGCTTTGGATACATGGAGGTGCTTGTGGTGGCTCGAGCAGGCTCCGCAGCGTGAGTGCGTTGGGGTAGTGTTGTGAGTGAGGGGGATCGACGGGCTGAGAGAGAGAGTTATTCACGAGGCCCGCTATAACGGTTGGTGCCGAAATCAATGGGCCCACGTCCAATCAAGTAACCAGTGAGGGGGGGGTGTTTGGGGAATGGTACGATAGATCTGGTACCAATTCGCCGCATGTAGGCGGCCTCTATGGTCTATTGTAATGTCCATTAACACGGATTATTGATGCACAACACTTAATTTTTTAGGCTACTTAGGAGCGAATCTAACCTAAATTACTATGAAGTGTGTTATATTATTATGCACAGAGACTAACTAACTAGAAATTGTGACCACCTTTGGTATTAATCTATGTTAAAACGGTGCTAAAACATGGTTGTCCCATGTAATTCTGATTTAAAGTGGATTACATAATTCGGTCTTTGTTTAGCAAAATTATACATGTAAGTTTATGGCAATAAGAATGAATGCAATAAAATGAGTGCATAACTTCGAAGTATATGCAACTCATCTTACCGGCTAAATCTGCGCAAAGAAAAAGAGTTTGTTTGTAAAACGGCAATGAACGAATCCTTTGGCCTTGAATCGGGCTACATGAAAAAGAAAAACTTGTTAGTTTGGTAAAGAAGCGCAATGGATCTTTGTATTGCTATAGACAGATAAGAATTGTTAGTATTGACAATGAATATAATAATGAAGAAACAAAAACCAATGAAACCTTGCATACTTTTGTGAAAACCCTAATATTTACATGACGTTAAAATGATTTCTACATTGGCTTTAGTTATTTGTAATCATAACAATGGTTCGTCAATATTAAAAGAAAGTGAGAGAGATTATTGGTGAGGTAATCTCAATTCACTTTGATATGTTGTGTGATGAAAGAGAATGATGTTTGAACTAACGAATGTATAATTGTTTTAGTGTTTTATAAGAGAGAGAGAGAGTATGTCGTGGAAGCATATGAAAGTGTGGTGTGAAGTGGGGTATGAGTGAGGTATTCGGACTGAACTAGGCAAGAGCGTATTTATATGGCAGAGATTAAAGAGTTGAATAACTTGCGTATAGGCGTATACGAGCGTATATAGTTCCTGCGGTATATACGCTCGTATAAAGCGTATATAGGTCTGCTTGCTTTACGGATTTTTTGAAAGTGTTTGGGTCGTATAAGCTGAGCGATATAACGCTACGTTGAGCGTATTAGCTCTGTTGAGCGGTATATAGCTATTTCAGCGTTGCGTATATACGGCTCAGTGATTTTGATATGTTGTTTTCAAAAACTCGAAATATTTTGATTCCTTCCTCGATTTTATTCGTGGTTCCTTTGATTTCGACGCACGCTAGAACGCTGCTCTCAAGAAGGAGTTCTAGAATGTTGTAGAAGGGTTCGTACGGTATTGTGCGGTATTCTTCTAATTATTCATGTTTTTCTGCGTAATTCTGCGTATAACATTGCACTTCATAGAAAAAATCATAAAAAATAAAATTAATTTCAATAGAATACTGGCGTATATGATTTTTCAGAAAAATGTGACGGATCATGATAATGTAAAAAGATCTGAGAATCGTTTTGAAACCTGTTGAAAACGTTTGAATTTGAAAAGAACGGAGAAGTAAGGTATTGCATATATGTGGCTTTGAACTTCGCAACGTCCTTTTTCATACCAGGCCACCAAAAGCTCAACTTGAGATCTTTGTACATCTTCGAGCCTCCGGGATGCACTGAATAGGGAGTGTTATGAACTTCCTTCATGATCGCATTCTTCAAAAATGGATCATTAGGCACACACCATCGTCCTTTGAACCTCATAGTCCCACGCTCATCAACACTGAAATTCTCGGCTCGGCCTTGAGCTTTAGCAGCTCGAATTTTCTGGAGCTTAGGATCATTCTGTTGCTTTTCCCTTAACTCAATATAAAGATCGGGCTCAGAACTCATAGCACTTATACGAGCCTTAACCCCACCTACGGAGACCTCTTCAATTTCCATCTTGCGGAATTCCTCGCATAAGTCCTTTGAGAGGACCCTCATAAAGTTCAGCAAGTGACCAGACTTCCGACTCAAGGCATCAGCTACCTTATTAGCTTTTCCCTCCTTGTACTCCAAGGTCAAATCATAGTCCTTGATAAGATCGAGCCAGCGCCTCTGGCGCATATTCAATTCTGTCTGAGTGAAAATGTACTTYAGGCTTTTATGATCGGTGTATAACTTGCATGGCACACCATATAAATAATGTCGCCAAATCTTTAATGCAAATACCACCGCAGCCAACTCAAGATCATGCGTCAGATAGTTCCTCTCATGAACCTTCAATTGCCTTGAAGCATAAGCAATAACCTTACCTAGTTGCATCAGCACACAACCCAGGCCATTCTTTGAGGCGTCACTGTACACCTCATATTCTTCTCCATCTGTTGGTAAGGCTAGGACAGGAGCAGTTGTGAGCCTCTTTTTCAGCAATTGGAAAGCCTCTTCACAATCCTCGGATCATCGAAACTTGCAGTCCTTCTTCATCAAACTTGTTATAGGTCGAGCAATAATAGAGAAGTTATGCACAAACCTTCGATAGTAATCGGCAAGACCAAGGAAGCTTCGAACTTCAGCTACATTAGAGGGACTTGCCCACTCAAGAACYGCCTTTATCTTTGTTGGGTCAACCTTCACTCCTTCTTTGTTGATAACATGGCCTAGAAATGCCACTTCCTTAAGCCAGAATTCACACTTTGAGAACTTTGCAAACCATTTCTGCCTCCTGAGGATGTCTAACACCATTCCTAGATGTTTAACATGCTCTTCTTCATCSTTTGAGAACACCAAGATGTCATCGATGAAGACAACTACACACTCGTCCAACAACTCATGGAAGGACCTATTCATCTGATCCATGAACACAGCAAAGGGCATTCGTAAGACCAAAGCCATTTACTACAAATTCGAAATGCCCTATCTAGTTCGGAACGCCGTCTTTTGGATATCATCTTTCTTCACAGGGATCTGATATAACCAAACTGAGATCGATCTTAGAGAAGACACCTGCGCCCTTCAATGATAAAAAGATCTTCAATTCTGGGCAAAGGATACTTATTCTGATAGTCACCTTTGTTTAGCTCACGATAGTCAATGCACACCGCATCACTACCATCCTTCTTTTTCACAAAAAGGATTGGAGCACCCCAGGGCGAAGCACTAGGCCTTATGAAGCCCTTTTCAACAAGATCTGCAACTGAGCCTTCAATTCTTGCATTTCAGAGGTGCCATTCGGAAAGGAGCTTTGGAAATAGGAGCGTACCTGGATCAATTCACTCCCAAATTCACATCTCTTTTCGGGAGGGATTCTCGGCAATTCTTTGGGAACACAACAGGGTAGTCTTTGACAACTCGGAATGTCGTCTCGAGCTTGACACTTCGAGACTTCAGTTACTTGCACAAGAACATTCGCTCCCTTTCATCTCATTTTCAGCATCTTCATAGCAGAGACGATCTTCACACCAGGCTTTGGCTTGATGTTAGAATAAGAAACTCGCTTCCCTTTTCTGGTCTTCTCAGCATCACCTTCTCATCCCTACAATAGAAGACAACACGGTGTCCTTTAACCAATCCATGCCGAAGATCACATCGAATTCCTCCATAGGGAACTCTTTGAGATTCGCGGTTCATCTCCACTCATTGATGACAACAGGAACATTCGAAAAACACGATGACAAGAAATTTCTCCCCATTAGGATGGGAGATCAAGGTTTGTCAAACAAGAAGGGGCACCTTGGCCTTTTCAATAAAGGAAAGAAGAGACGAAAAGAAACAGTAGCACCAGTATCCAATAAAAACATAAGCAGGAATAGAATTCACAAAAAAATAAACTTACACTCACAATGCTTTTCTAAAAGCAATCCCATTTTCTTACTACACAAGTATCAAATTCACACTAAGTCAAGTCCATTGCTCAGTTCCAAGTAACTCGTTCAAGCAAGCCTCGGAACCGTTTAGCTCTGATACCAACTAAACGACCCATCTATTCTAGGTGCATTGGCGGAAACAATACACTAAGTAGAGGTCTCAAAGATGCGGAAAATTAAAACTTTCAAAAACAAACTAAATAAGTTATTACATTCAAATCCAAGGAGCAACATCTCCCAATAACTTAAAGCAATTCAAAACGTCTACACAAAGCTACGAATTATTAAAGGGTATCCTAAAGTCTCTCAGTAGCCCCTTCCCCAGCAGCTCCAAACAAATCACTCCTCACTGCATCACTAAAACCAAAAAAAATTTGCCACTTAGTGGCCAGTAACTAGACCATCCTTAACACACATGTTCAAACATAAACAAGGAATAAATGCAAGGCTTAAATAAAAGAATTCGATTCGAAGACCACAAACCTTCTATAATATTATAGTCAAATAGAAAACAACCAAGTGAATTAAAAACCAAAATGAGTAAACCAAAAACCAATTAAATCCAAATAGGTTGACCTAGTAAAATCAAACAAGTTAACATATATTTTCAATTGTAACTGGAACAGACGCAGTGAACAAATCGCGGCTCACTAAGGCTAGATATAGTCAGGACGCACCACGGGTCAACCACAAGTTATACCGGTCTGAGAATGGCCAAACTCTCTCCTTATCCGAATAGCCAGCTCGGAACGAGAACGACAACTAACCCAATCCAGACTACTATAGATGTGCTGTCCAATCGAAGGAACCACAATGACTTTACCCAACGATTTCCAATTATCAACAACAAAAAACCAAATCAAATCCAATGTTCTCAAGGCACCACTATGGACTTACCCTTAAGAACCCAAGAGCCACAATGACCATTTCCAAAACAGTTCCATAACTCCACGAAGTAGATTAAAGCCAACTTAAGTCAAAACCGATTTCTTAAGCCAAGGACAAAATCAAGTTTAAAGATCAAGTTCACTATTCAAGATTTAGCAAACATTGAGAAAGTATTTAATTCAAAATATACATAGAAAACAAAATAAATTTTTCATAATCCAATAATTAAGTATGAGACCAAATAGTAAGTTTAGTACAAAAAACATTAGTTTAAAATTAAACCCACGTGACACCAACTAAAAATTACATTGTCAAGGAACCTAGTTAAACCATCATTAAATATTAATTCACCAAAATTAAGCCAAACTCATCAATAAAATTAATAATAAGTAAATATAAAATAGTTACTGTTATAAATTATTTAGGACTGTTTTTTTATAATTATACTAAATTATTTTACCAATTTGCTAATAATTTAATAAATTGAAAACCAAACTGAAATTAATTCTAAAATTACAAATAACTCCAACCTAATTATTAAACTTAGAAGAATGTTAAAAGTCAGTTTTTAACCCTAAAACATCTCATTTTGTGGCTGCTTAAAATAGAAACAAAAAACAGAAAGTTAAAAGGTCTCAATTGATTAAATAGGTTAATACTAGAATTCCAAATAATTATTTAATTAACCAAATTAATTCAGACCATTACAAAAGGATTAAAACACATTTTATTACAGAAATACAGGAGATATTTATTTTAGAACAAATGAAATAATTTCAGAATTTTAAGTTGTTAGAAACCGAATAAAAAATTAATTGGTAGAAAATTCCATTTATTAATTAAATTAGCCAAAATTACCCAATTATTTTGGACCAATCCTTACTGTTTTTAACCCATTTTTAGAGCCAGAAAAACGTGACAAATAATTTAATTAATAAATTTCAGAATTACAAAAAAAAAACTGCAGAAATAGTTTAAGGAAATTAGAGAAAAACAATTTATTTGGGAAACTTAACCAATTACCATTAAAATAAAAATTTATACCAATAACTTAAGGAATTTATTGAGGTCTAAATAAAATTATTCCAACAGTAAATAGGCACGTATTTACACAGAATAGAATTTACAGTTTACCCCTAACACAAAACAATTTAATCAACTATACAAGAAATGCATATAAAATTTTGGCAACAAATCACGAAATCACAATAAGTTTCTAGATCAATATCATATAAAAAAGTCATATAAAATTATTAGACAATTTTAATTTACACGAAATACCCTAATAACAGAATTTCCAACCTATAGAATGAATAAATCGGTTTTTTCGGAAAATTCAGAATGAATATTAAATCACGAAATTCCAAATAGATAATTTATATTGTTAATATTAGATTATAAAAGTCATGTAAAATTATTAAAACAATTTAATTTACACGAAAAATATGTGAAATAGAATTTTCAACATAAAATTGCAATAAATCGGTTTTACAGAAAAATCAGAATAAAATCTCTACAAGTACGAAAATTCCAAATAAATAATTATAAATTAATCTTAAATAATAAAAAGTCATGGAAAATTTTATAGCAGAAATATTTGCACGAAATATTTAAACATAATTATCAATCATAAACGATAAAACAGCACTTCCAACTTTTAAACCTAAAACGTTTTCTATGTTTAAATAGAACAAAAAGTGAAAGAACAGCTAGTTACCTTGAATTAGGCAGAAATAAAACCCTTAAGATATCAAAGAAAACCTCTAAGAAGATTCCAAGAATTGCAAATACACCCTTGAATCAAACTTGAATAAAACCTTCAAAAAATTACCAACTATTTTTTTCTTTTTTTTTTTAAAAAAAGGGGCACGACTAATTAGGGAGAGGAAGAGAGTGTGTTGCTTGTGTTTGCTATTTTTTTTTTTTTTTTGAGAGAAGAAGAAGAAGAAATGAAAATGATTTAAGTGCATAAAGAAGCATAGAATTAATAGGAACAAAACAAAAACACTCAAGGGTCACACTATAACCGGCCAAAGGAAGAGAAAGGAGGGGGTTTTGCACAATTTTAATGAGGTTGAATGAATGGTTAAGGAATAATCATGTCATTGTAGAAATAAAAAAGTACTAAAAAAAGAATTAAGAAATAGCAAATAACCCATTCCCTTTACTACTCATCACCATGCCTATTATAAATTTTGATACTAAAAGTTGTACAACCTAGTTTTACTAACTTGTCACTAGGAGTCGTCCAAAAATAATTACCCTAAGTCATAAAACGATCATAACACAAAAATTCACGTAAACACGCAATGTAACCACAATTACACTTATAATCACACTAATAATAATAATTTTAATAATAATAAATAATAATTATAATAACAATAATATAATTATAATAATATATATATATCGACTCAAAATAAACTATTACTTAAAGGAAATTATTAAAAAAGGCGACATAACAATAAAATTATGTCATTGAGAAAATTGGTATTACAAGTAAACTAAGATGAGGGAATAGTAAGTCATATTGTGTATAATGGTAATTTCTTAACTTTTTTTTATAAATATTAAGATTTGTAAGGTTAATTATGAATAGTAATCATTTATTTGAACAGTAGAATGTTTTTTTTATAATTTGAACTTGAAATGAAAAAGTATCTCAAATAAAGAATAGTCAGTCATATTAAGTAAATAGTATTTGCTTGCACTTGTTTTTATGAACAAACAATATTTGTGTAAGGGTTAATTATGAAATAGTAATCATTTATTTGAGATTAGAATTTTTTTTTTTTTTTTAATTTTAAGCTTGAAATGTAAAAGTAACCCTAAAATGAAAATAGTAAGTCATATTATGTAAATAGTATAGTGTATGAAAAACCAACTGACCTTGCTGATTGCATTTGACATTACTAAATCTTGATCAGTAATAGTGTCTTTGGTTCTTTTCCTGCCATTGACTTCTTGAAAGTGGTTCAAAACCCATGAAAAGTTTCTTCTGTCTCATCGGGTATGCATGCGCATTCGAACATTATTGTTTGTCATTGACTGTCAAGTTAAGCTTATTTGTGGTCAATATTTACAAGTTTCAAAAAGTTAATGAATTTTAAAAAATAGTAGCTGTCTTTTATTACAAATTCTATAGTGCAAGGTGTCCTTTGATTTTCATTATTTTAATATTAAGATAGTATTAATGAAGTCATGTATGTTTTGATAATTTTTGACTGTCAAGTTAAGCATATTAGTTGTCGATATTAATAGTTTCAAAAGTAAATCAATTTTAACAAATAGTAACTGTGTGTTAGTCAAAATTCTGCTGTGCAAGATGTGCTTTAATTTTCATTATTGTAATATCAAGATATTATTAATGAAGTCATGTATGTTTCATGATTTTGTAAGCTGAATATTGATTTCAAAAAGTAACTCATTTTTAGAAAAGTAACTGGATGAATCATTTTTTTTAAAAAAAATGAAAAGAACAAAAGATGCTTATACATGACATGTGTCATGTTTCACTAGTCATAGTGTTATATATATACCTCCTCTTTCATTCACTCATTATTCATTATTTTTCTTTTTCTCTCTTCATTTCTCTCTTTCTTTTCTCTCTTCTCTTTATCTCTCTTTGTTTCATTTTTCTTTCTGTTTTCATTTCTTTCTTTCTTTCTCTCGCTTTTATTTGTTTTTCTTCCTTCTTCATTTCTCTCTGTCTTTCTCTCTCTTATGTTTGTCTTTTCTTTTTTCATTTGTTTCTCTTCTTCTTTTTTGTCATTCGTTTTCTCTTTTTTGTTTGTTCTTCTTGTTGTTGTCATCTTTTTGATTTGATTCAAACTTTTAATTTTTGTTTCAAACTTTAAATAGCTTGTTTGTTTCGTTTTCTCTCTTTGTTTGAGTTTCTCTCTTTTTTTTTTCAAATTTGAGCTGCAAATGGAAAGGTGTTACAATTTAGTACTAGTTGACATGCATAAATGGAGATGTACTGTTTTCTAACAGTAGGAGATGAAGATTAAAGGTACGTATTTGTTATAATTTGAAACTTGTATGTGTGAAAGACGTACATACAGTAGTTACTGTTTAGTTTTTTTTGAGATACTTTCTATTTTTTGTATCTTTTTCTTTTATAAAGTATCTTTAATGTAAATATCATAACTACTTTTTGTGTATATGAGTTACTTTTTACTAATGAAATAGTTATTTTCTTTTTTATTAACATATACTTATTCTTATTTTATGAGTTACTTTTTTGTAAATATTTACTTTTATGAATTATTTGTGTTTATATACGTTTCCTTCTTAGTGTTATACGGTTACTATTATTTTTTATATCTTTTTATTTTTCTCTCTTTATGTTAAATGTTAGTTATGAAACTATATTTATATTATGAGTTACTTATTGTTAAATACTTATTGATGAATTATTTTTTGCTTATACACCTTGCTTCTGAGTGTTTATATGAATTACTTACTTTTTTGTTTTATGATAACTTTTTCCTTTTTCTTTATTTTGATATGAATTATTTGTGGTTATATACGTTGCGTTCTGTGTGTTTATATGATATTACTTACTTTTTAATTTTTATGATATACTTTTTCCTTTTTCTTTTATTTTCTGTTTAAAATATGTTGAAATAATTATGATAAGTACTTTTGTGTTATTTGACTTACCTTTAGTAGGTAGCTAGTAATTCAACTTTCTATTTTTTTTAATTCAACACATACTATTTTCATATTATGACTTACTTTTTGTTGAACACTTATTTTCTGAATTATTTGTGCTTATATAGGTTTGCGTTCTTAGTGTTTATATGATGTAGTTACTTTTTAGTTTTGTTATATACTTTTCCTCTTTCTTTTTATTTTTTGTTTAAAATATCTTGTTAGTACTTTTTGGTTATTTGACTTACTTTTAATGGAATCTAAGCTACTTTTTCATCTTTCTTTTTATTTTTGTGTGAAGTAAATATGATAACTACTTTGTGTCATTTGAGTTCCTTTTAAATAATTACTTATTTTTATTTATGTGTTACTTTTAGTTTTTATGATATACTTTTTTTCTTTCTTTTTATTTTTTGTGTAAAGTAAGATTGATACTATTATTTGTGTCATTTAGTTACTGTTAAATATTACTTATTTTTTTATGAGTTACTTTTTAGTTTTTATGATATACTTTTTCCTGTTTCTTCTACATATATCTATAATATAAATTTCACTTTATTTTTATCAAACAGTACTTATTATTATTTTATCACTTACCTTTTCGTGTACACTCATTTATTATTTTTTATCTAGTTATTTGTTTTCTAACAGTATTACTTACTTATCCTTATTTATGTAGTTACTTTTTCAATGAATGAAATAACAATTTTTTACATGTGTTTAAGAAACAGTTGATAATTGTTTGTTCTTCATCTTCACTTTCTTCATTTCTTCTTCATTATGTTTGTGTTCATAATTTGCTAGTTGCAATTGCTCCATTGATTCTTCTATTTGTTCGACCTCCATTGATTTGTCGATTCTTGTGATTGGATTATTGTTGAACAACTTTTTTGAAGTTGTTGCTGATTTGTTGATTGCATATTGATTCAATAGATTTTGATGCGAGGATGTTTATCAATGCAGTTGAGGATTTTGATAGCAGCACGGTGAGTGATATGTTGAATTTAAAGGAGGAGAGAGATTGCTTGAAGATGAAGAATATAGGAGAGAGAAATTTCAGCAAAAAGTGGCTGGTAGTATAAATGTTGTTTTTAGGGATTTGTGTTAGGTTTTAGTGGTTTTTAGTGTCAGGTTTATTTTTGGGCTTTTGAGCTCAATTAAATGTAACGGACTCCGTTGTAATATTAGGCTGCCTCACGAAATATTACGTGAGGCATGTTTCATAGAAAACGAGCTGTAAATAAAATTAAAGATAATACGGAGTACTGAACATCTTTTTAAAAAAATTCTAAAATGATTTTTAGACTTTTTTCGATCGATTTTCATAAATAATGCATAGATTTATCTTAGTTTCAAAAGTAGACTTGACAAATTTTATTTCCCGAATTACTGCCCACGTCACTAATGCATCCCAGTCCTTGGAAGTGAGGGAAATTGAGAAGATGGTAGAAGGGAATGCGCTGGCAGCTGAGGTTAGAAAGGAACTTGCATGTGATGTTGTTGCATGCGACGTTGCAATATTGGAGGGAGAAGCCGTTACAGCCTAGGTGTTAGTGTAATGTTAGTTGTATGCTACATTCATTGAATTTCATTTCTATTTTAGTTCTATTTTGCAATTACATTTAAATTTGTCATTTACATTCCATTAGAATGTCATTTGTAACTAACTGGGCATATAAGCTCATTTGGCTGTAACAAATCGATTGTTGATCTCTCTCTCTCTCTCTCTCTCTCTATCTCTCTGTCTCTCTCTCTTTCCCTCTCTCTCACACACTCACAAATCTTCTGTCTTGTTGCGCAAGCTTGATAGATCTTCGAGGTTGCCCTTCTTCATTGGCTAATCTCCTAGATTGTTAAGGCTGATCACCATTCTCAACTAAGGCTTGAGAATTTGATCAAGTGAACCTCTGCTTTCTGTTTGGTGTGTGTAGCAGGGTGTATCAGTGGTATCAGAGCCACCCTTCCTCGGCGATGCCATCATGGTGACCACCCGCAGTGAGCAGGAAACGTTGGCAGCAGAAATTCAGTAAAGAGTTGAGGGCTCCCTTCAACACATGTTGGAAGAAATCAGTAAGAAATTTTTTGAAGCTACTCACCATAATTCATTGAATATAGATAGGAATGCTAAAACGATTTCTGAATTGCATGATTTAATTACTGGTTTGTCTATGCAGTTTACTAAATTGATGGGAGACAAAGATAAGGAATCTAATGGTACTATTGTTGAAAATCACCTGCTAGTGGTGAAAATAGGGGAATAGGGGGTTATTCTGCTAGGTTAACCAAGGTGGAATTCCCAAGATTTAATGGCAATGATCTGAAGTCATGGGTATATAGATGTACTCAATTTTTTGAGCTGGATAATATTGTTGATCCTTAGAAAGTGAAACTTGCATCTATTCATTTGGAAGGGAGAGCTTTATTGTGGCATCAAACTTACATGAAAGGGGAAAATGGGGTTGTTCCAAATTGGGAGGAATATGTGAGGGATATAACTTCCAGATTTGGTGAATTATATGATGATCCTATGGCTGATTTGAAGACATTGAAGCAGAAGGGGATTGTGCAGGAGTTGAGTTCCATGACTCTTTTGATGCTTTGGCCAGTAAGCTAAATTTGTTTGAAGCTTACTGTAGGACGTGGGCCGCGCCCTCAGCGTATAGCGGGCGCGCGGCTTGGTACTACATCGAGGTGCTTGTGGCGTGGGCTTGAGCACGGATCCGCACGTGAGTGCGTTGGGGTAGTGTTGTCGAGTGAGGGGAGTCGCCACGTGCCTAGAAAGGTTATTCACGGACGCCCGAAACGTTGGTGCCAAAACATGGCCCCACGTCCAATCAAGTAACCAGTCGTGGGTTCGGGGACTGGTACGAATCAGATCTGTAAACCCAATTCGCCCGCATGTAGCGGCCTCTACTCGGTCTCATTGTAATTCCATTAAACGATTTATTGGATGCACACAAACTTACATTTTTTAGCACCTTAGAAGCGTTCTAACCCTAAAGGTTAACTAAGTGATATGTTTCTATTATGCACAAGAGACTACCTAGCCTAGAATTGTGACACTTTGTATTAATCAAGTTAAAACGGTGCCTAAAAACCGATTGTCCATAATTATCTGACTTTAAAGTGTTCACATAATTTTCCGGTCTTTGTTTAGCAAAAAATATACAAAGTTATACACAATGACAAGATGCGAAAATATGAAGTGTATAAACTTCAAAGTATATGCAAAACTCATCTTACCCTAATCTGCAAAGAAAACAAAAGTTAGTTTTGTAAAACGAAATGAAACGAATCTTTGCTTGAATCGCTACATGAAAACAAAGAAAACAATTGTTAGTCCATGATAAAACGCAAGCGCAATGGATCTTTCGCCTTGAATTGCTATGCAAGAATAAAGAATTGTTAGTATTGACAATGGATAATAATAATAAATGAAATGAAAAGAATGAAAACCAAAAACATGGAAACATTGAAAGTCATTAAGAAAACCCTACATATTTACATGAAACGATTAAAAAGTGAGTTTCTACATTGTTTTAATTGTATTGGACTCATAACCATGGTTAGTCAAATTAAAAGAAAGTGAGAGAATTATTGGTGAGTAATCTCAGAATTCAACCTTTGTTATCGCTTGTTGATTCGAAAGAGAATCGATGTTTGAACTAAAAACGAATGTTAATGTGTTTAAAGTGTTTTAAGAGAGAGAGAGATGGTGCGTATGAAGTATATGAAGTGAAGGTGTATTGTTCGGAGGTTGTGAAGTGTGCGTGTGTCAGACTGAGCAAGGCAAGGGAGTATTTATAGGCACGAGGCAAAGCAGTCAGGCAAACCCTGCGTATATTACGCTGAGGATGAGCGTATTAACGCTCAGGGGAGCGTATATACGATATACTCAGCGTATATACGCTTCTTCATGGCTATAATCTGTGATCAAGGAGTTATATACGCTGGGAGCGTATAAGCTGGGAGGCAGCGTATATACGCTCAAAGGCAGCGTATATACGCTGCTCCTCAGCGTATATACGCTCCTCAAAGCGTATATTTTTTTCTAAATATTCTGAATATTTTGATTCGGATAATTCTTTGCCTATCGTCTCGATTTTCTAAGATTACGGATTTTTCTAGACGCCTCCTTTCGCAAGAAAGTACGTTTCTAGAACATTCCGCGTATTTTCTAATTATTCATGTATTTTCTGCGTATTCTGCGTATTTAAACATTGCAAAATTCATAGAAAATCATAGAAAAATCAGAAAAATAATTATAAACTGCGGATTCAGAAAAATGTGACGAGCACGATGAAAAACAAGAAGCATGAGAATCGCCAGCGTGACTTGTTTGAAAACCTTTGGTTTCGAGAAAACCGAAAGAAAATATTTTGCCTTGTATTTGACCTTTGCTCAATAGTTCCGAGTACGACCTCACGTATTTCCAATTTTTGTGAGTTCAAAGCATCTTTTCTGAGTCGAAACAAACGCGAGACGCGGTATGTTTCATCACGGATTACTCATTTGGGGAGACATTTTCAGGTGTCTACAGAAGCCCCCACTTTGACTGAGTCTGAAGAGACGATAGTCTCGTAAGACGAAAGTCAAAGTATTCGATTCGGGACGGAGAGCAACTCAAGACGTTCTGCGACCTTGAGTTACCCTTTACGCCGGTACCTGCAAACAAATGTTAGTTTTACCTGTTACCGGCCCCATGCGGTGTTGTGCCCTTGAAGCGCCTGGATCCTCGGGTTGGTTTCTCCCTACGGCTGACCTTGGCTTTTCGGGAGAGTTGTGATGTGTGTATGCGGAATTTCTGGTGCGGGAGAAATTCCAAAACCCGAAGAATGCGCGGAACTTCTTGAGCGGGAGAAGATTCCAAAACCCGAAGAGATGCTGACGGAACTTCTGTACGGGAGAAATTTCCAAGACCCGGAGATGTGCTGACGGACTTCTTAGCGGGAGAAATTTCCAAGACCGGAGATGTGCTGACGGAACTTCTGTAGCGGGAGAAGATTCCAAGACCCGAAGATGTGTTGACGGAACTTCTGTAGCGGGAGAGATTCCAAAACCCGAAGGATGTTTGTGCTGGATTTCTGTAGCGGGAGAAATCATAGACCCGAAGTGTGCATATATGGAATTTCGTGGTGCGGTGAGAAATTTCCAAAACCCGAAGTGTGTAAAGGAGTTGTTGTGTGAAGAAGCCCCCACTTTGACTGAGTCTGAAGAGATAAAATCTCGTAGACGACAGTCAAAGTATCTGATTTGGGAACGGAGTAATGCAAGTTCCGTCGGAAGCGCCTCTTCCTTCGGAAGTTCCCCTACGGCTGACCTTGGCTTTTCGGGGAAAGTTGCGTGTAGCAACAATCGCATATAGCGATGAATGCCGTATAGGCATGTGAGTGATGATATGAATTCCTTCGGAACGCCTCGTTCCTCAGGAAATCTTCCCTACGCTGACCTTGGCTTTTCGGAAGAATGTTGCGTGTAGCAACGATCGCGTATAGCGATGATGCCGTATAGGCGTGTGCAGGCAAATGCATGTAAGATGGGCCCAGCCTCGTGTTGAGGTGGTGCAATGTGCAATGTAATGTGTGTGCAATGTGCAATTGCAATGTGCAATGTAATGTGATGTGTTTGTGCAATGTGCATGTGCAATGTGCAATGTAACGTGTTTGTGCAGGATGCATATGCATGATGAATGTATGTAAACTCAATGTGCAATGATGCTTATGTAATGCAAGTCTATTCTTAAATCTAATGCATGAAATGACCAAGGAAAAAGACTAACGTAGATGCTTTTAAGATTGCGGGATGAGCCGTCTCAAGCCCCATTCGAGCAAAGGCGATGCTTGTGATTGCGAGTGAGCCCCAACCCATGGAGTTTGGGTGTGTGGGAATGGCTTTGTGGTGTTGATGGTTGGTTTGTGGGTGAGCCCCCAGCTTGATCGAGTTTGGAGCAATGGTTGATGGAGTAAGGTAGGCTAGTGAATGTTTGGAGTCATGGGTTTTGGCTTAGCTTTTTGCGGTGGTAATGGTGAGGGATGTGATTTTGATTTGCTCAAATCAGTAACTTGAGCTGAATGCTGCATGAGGAGAGAGAAATGAGGGATGTGATTTTGATTGCCCAAATCAGTAACTTGAGCTGAATGCTGCATGAGGAGAGAACATGGAGGAAATGCTGCAATGCGATGCTTTGCAGAGTGATAGCTAAAGATGAGTTGAGGAGAGACCCTTAAGGTGCATGAAAGAATAGGCTAGAGGTTCAAGAAAAGACAAGGCTAAAAGTTGTGACTAAGGTAAGTGAATGGGGAATTGATGTGTGGCTAGATGATGTAGGTCAAACTCGAGTCTATGTCGGGTGCTACACTAGGACTCTGTGCTTCTACTTTAAAGGGAATCAAACCATATGATGGACCTCAGAATTGTTATCGAATTATGGGTCGGACCTCGAGGAGAGGCTTCCTACGATCCTTACGGAATCAGACCGTCGTAGTTCTCGTTGATGATTTGGACAATGCCTCGCGGTGAGAGGCTTTTGTGTTGTAATGTGAGGCTGTGGTTTGAGGGTTAAAAAAGGCTCGACGATCACGAAGTGACCCACGGTGCGCAGTGTGCTTTTAGACTTTTGCTTTTTTGTTTGAATTGGGCTTTGAACTTTGGATTTGCATTGATTTGACATTGATTTGCATTTGTGATGATTGGCATTGAACTTTGATTTTTGCTTTTTTTGCTTTTTGCCCATTTTATTCTTCTTTTTTTTTTCTTTTGCACATGTCTTTTCCTACGCCCGTTTGGTCCAAAGGTTAGGCAGATGTGGGTGATGAAAGAAAGATAGGCTGAATGATAGTGTTTATGGCTCAAGGGTTGCAAGGGATTTTGATATGATGAAGGGAATGGAGGGAAAGAGTTTTTTTGTGGAGCTATGAAAGAAGCTCTCTTGGCAATGTCCATTGAATTGTGAGGTCGATCATTAATTTGATTCCATTAAAGTTAGAAGCACAAACTACATGGAGGCTAAAGAAAATGAGAAAAAAGAAACTTTTATTATCATCAAAAGAATTTATTACATAGAGGCTAATTGCAGTATTTGATCCTAAACCTAATGAATAGACTCGAAATGGAAAAGAAAGATACATAGTCTAGGGAAGGGACTCTCCGACTCGATCCTAAAGCTAAGACTCTAGAAGATCATTCTCTATGTCCACTCCAATGTCGTAGACCTTTGCGAACGTGGGTGAGGCCTCGATACTTGAGATGATCTTTGTATTCTGGCTGGAGGTTAGAAACGAAAGTCTTGACCATCTCTTCTTCAGTTGGAGGGAGACTAGGTGCAGCAACTCCTACTCCATCTAGTCAGATAAGTGGTGAACCCCTCGTTCTCTCCCTGGTTGAGGATTTCAAGCTCTCGGAGGATGTTTGGTCTGAATGTTACCCTTGTATCTTGCCATGAACGCGGTGGATGATGTCTTCCCAAGTAGCTGTTTCTTTCTCAGGAAGTGAAAAGAACCACTTCTGACATATCGGTCAAGGAAAGGGAAAGACCATTGGAACAAGGCAGAGTCAATCCCCTTAATGCCATGGTGGTCTTTAAATCCCTTTATATGGATCGAGGGTCATAGTCGGCTTTGAACTTGGGTATGTCTTCGGCTGAGAAATCCTTCGGCAGTTTGGTTGCAAGGTTGGGTCAAGAGGAGTGGTCTTGGTAGAAGGTAGGGTCGGTGCTTTTTGTATTGCCTTTTCAAACAGCTTGTCCAAAGGAGGACCCGAGTCAACTCCTTGATTTGAGCTTCAAGCTTGTTGAACTGCTCGGCAAGTTTTGAGCTTTTTCTTGTTGGGAGGCATCTTGTGGTGTTAAGGCTAATGGTAATGAAGGTTGGAGAAGGTTAGGTTTTTGGATTGTCCTGAGGGTGTGGTGTTAGGGCTGATGAATGATGAAGGTTGAGGAAGGCTAGGTTTGGATTGGGCTGAGGGATCAACGAAGTTAGAGAAGGTTAGGTTTGGACTGGCTGAGGGCTCAAACTCTTTGGGCGCCGAGCAAAGGCTTGGAGACGACTTTCACCCCTGTTTCCACAAAGAAATAAACCCTTAGTGAACTCCTTGGTCATTATTGAAACATATGAATGCAGATGCAAATGCATGTCCTAATTCCATGGTCTCTTTCCTAGAATTGAATGTATGAATGGCAAGGTGCCCTTTTCGTTTGTGAAATTTTTTTAAATTTTTTAGAATTTTTTTTGAATTTTTTTTTGAATTTTTTGAAATTTTTTTTTTTTTTTGAAAGGGCACCAAACGACGTAAAATGTATGCACATGTCCTAAGTAGTTAGGGTCACGCCTAGAGGTCGAGCCTGTGTTGGCTGATGCCAAGGTCAATCCTAATGTGAGTCTAAAGTCAACGTTAAGGTCAAAGTTGTGCCTACCCCTAGTAGTCAAGTGTCAAGACCTAAGGTCAGAGTCTTGAGGACTTATGGTCAAGGGCAACACTGGGTCAATGTCTGTGTGGCTAAGGTGAAAGTTTTGAAGGACAAAGTCCTAGTGAACTATGGTCACAGATTAAGGCAGAGGTCAACTAAAGTCACTATGGGCTATGAAATGCATTGATGTGAACTAGAAGAGACCATGGACTATATGAAAGTGTTGTGTTAGGTCTATGAACTATACAATGGCTAGGACCCATACATGCACATATATACAAGACACGTGATGACAAGTCAACTATGGTCGGGTCTTAGGTTAAGTCAGAGAGGTGTACCACGCCTAAGGGCAGAGCTTGGTCCAGTTTTCACCACTTTGCAATTAGCGATGTATGCCAAGATACCCCTTATGCACAACGCATCAGTAACACGTGCACACACGCATGGGGCGGGATTAGGCTTGCCTTGGCCATGCGATCAATTAACCACATGCAGCCAAGGTAGTATCCCCCTTATGGTAGTCTCGAGCATAGAACATGCCCATAGTGAGACCAAGGAGCCTAAGGCGCGACCTTATTCGAAGGTCACTGCAAAATGCAAAATCCACAATAAACGTGATGAGGAATTACGAGACTTTTCAAGTCTGGTCCACTTCACCTAACGGTGATTATCCCCAGTGAACTCGCCAAAATTGTAGGAACGTGGGCCGCGCCCTCAGCGTATAGCGGGCGCGCGGCTTGGTACTACATCGAGGTGCTTGTGCGTGGCTTGAGCCACGGATCCCGCACGTGAGTGCGTTGGGGTAGTGTTGTCGAGTGAGGGAGTCGCCACCGTGCCTAGAAAGGTTATTCACGGACGCCCGAAACGTTGTGCCAAAACAATGGCCCCACGTCCAATCAAGTAACCAGTCGTGGTCGGGGACATGGTACGATCAGATCTGTAACCCAATTCGCCGCATGTAGCGGCCTCTACTCGGTCTCATTGTAATTCCATTAAACACGATTATTGGATGCACACAACTTACATTTTTTAGCACTTAGAAGCGTTCTAACCCTAAAGGTTACTAAGTGAGTATGTTTCTATTATGCACAAGAGACTACCTAGCCTAGAAATTGTGACCACTTTGTATTAATCAAGTTAAAACGGTGCCTAAAAACCGATTGTCCATATTATCTGACTTTAAAGTGATTCACATAATTTCCGGTCTTTGTTTAGCAAAAATATACAAAGTTATACAACAATGACAAGATGGCGAAAATATGAAGTGTATAAACTTCAAAGTATATGCAAAACTCATCTTACCCTAAATCTGCAAAGAAAACAAAAGTTAGTTTGTAAAACGAAATGAAACGAATCTTTGCCTTGAATCGCTACATGAAACAAAGAGAAACAATTGTTATCCATGATAAAACTGCAAGCGCAATGGATCTTTCGCCTTGAATTGCTATGCAAGAATAAAGAATTGTAGTATTGACAATGGATAATAATAATGAAATGAAATGAAAGAATGAAACCAAAAACCATGGAAACATTGAAAGTCATTAAGAAAACCCTACATATTTACATGAACGATTAAAAAGTGAGTTTCTACAATTGTTTAATTGTATTGGAACTCATAACCATGGTTAGTCAAATTAAAAGAAAGTGAGAGAATTATTGGTGAGTAATCTCAGAATTTCAACCTTTGTATCGCTTGTTGATTCGAAAGAGAATCGATGCTTTGAACTAAAAACGAATGTATAATGTGTTTAAGTGTTTTTAGAGAGAGAGAGAAGTGTGCGTATGAAGTATATTGAAGTAAGGTGTATTGTTCGGAGGGTTGTGACAGTGTGCGTGTGTCAGACTGAGCAAGGCAAGGGAGTATTTATAGGCACGAGGCAAAAACGAGTAGGCAAAACCCTGCGTATATACGCTGAGGATGAGCTATATACGCTCATGGGAGCGTATATACGCTCATACTCAGCGTATATACGTTCTTCAATGGCTATAATCTGTGAAAGGAGTTAATATACGCTGAGGAGCGTATATACGCTGGGGCGCGTATATACGCTCAAAGGCAGCGTAATACGCTGCTCCTCAGCGTTATATCGCTCCTCAAAGCGTATATATTTTTTCTAAATATTCTGAAATATTTTGATTCGAATAATTCTTTGAACGTCTCGATTTTCTCTAAAGTTTACGGATTATTCTAGACCCTCCTTTCGCAAGAAAGTACGTTTCTAGAACATTCGCGTATTTTCTAATTATTCATGTTTTTCTTGCGTATTCTGCGTATTTAAACATTGCAAAATCATAGAAAATCATAGAAAAATCAGAAAAATATATTTAAAAATACTGGCGGATTCAGAAAAATGTGACGAAGCAGATGAAAAACAAGAAGCATGAGAATCGCCAGCGTGACTTGTTGAAAACCTTTGAGTTTATCGAGAAAACCGAAAGAAAATATTTTTGCCTTGTATTTGACCTTTGCTCAATAGTTCCGAGTACGACCTCACGTATTTCCAATTTTTGTGAGTTCAAAGCATCTTTTCTGAGTCGAAACAAACGCGAGACGCGGTATGTTTCATCACGGATTACTCATTTGGGGAGACACATTTTCAGGTGTCTACACTTACTTACTGAGCTGCTATCTTGGGGGGTTTGGATGAGGACATACAGCTAACCGTTAGGATGTTCACACCACTACCATCCAACAAGCCCATTGCCTAGCAAAATTACAGGAGGCTGCTAGTTAGGCTAAGAAAGCTAAAATTGGGTTGAGGCCCCCCATACTACCGACTCCACAAATTAAACCCTCCTTACCACCGCCACAAAGGAACCAAAACCCCACTTCGGTACACCAACCCTAGAATAACTCAAATACTGTTAGGACAACCCTAACCCCTGCTGAGATGAATAAGAAGAGGTCTAAGGTTTTATGCTTTTGGTGTGACCAAAAGTATGAATTTGGTCGCAAATTTACAGGGAAGAAACCTCAATTTTATCATGTGGAGGTTGAAGGATATGACAGTAGTGAGGATGATGACACTGATGAAGAAGAGGGAGAGCCAGCTGATGCTGAAATTTCTATTCAGGCTTTGGATGGTATGGTCACTTTTCAAACCATGAGAGTTGTTGGACATCATGGAAAGAAAATCATGCATGTACTCCTTGACAGTGGGAGCACTCATTACTTTATTGATGAAGGTAAGGCTTTTTAGCTTGACTGCCAAGTGGAAAAGATTACAACTCTTTGGTGAAAGTAGCAAATGGAGAGAAGATCAAGTGTGATACTATCATTAGAGAATTTGAACGGAGAATGCAAGGAGTCACTTTCCAAGCTGATGTGCTTTTGTTACCTCTTAGTGGGAGTGACATTCTGTTGGGAATTCAGTGGTTAACAGACTTAGGTCCCATTCTCTGGGATTTTAAGGCTTTAACCATGGAATTTAAACATAAAGGGGTTAAGGTGAAGCTCAGAGGCATAGTTGGGAAGAAGTTAAATTAATCCAAGGCAACTGGAGAAGCTAGTTGATCAGGGTGGTGAGCTGTCATTGATGCAGTTCATAGCAAGTGATGAACCCTACTCCCCTGCAATTTATCATACTGAGACACAGACCTTCCAAAACATTTCTCCTGACCTGTAACAACTCTTACAAGAGTTTTCTAATGTATTTGAACCTCACTCATCACTTCCCTCCTCAAGACCCACATTTGACCACAAAATACCTCTTAAACCCAATACTGAACCCATAAGTATCAGACCTTACAAATACCCTAGCCTGTAGAAGAAAGTAATTGAATAACTAACTCAGGACATGTTGGATCAAGGGGTTATAAAGGAAAGCAACAATCCCTATGTAGCTCCTATAGTACTAGTGAAGAAAAAGGATGGTGGATGGAGAATGTGTGTGGATTATAGAGCACTCAACAAGGCTACAGTTAAAGATAAGTTCCATATTCTTGTGATAGAAGAGCTACTGGATGAATTGCATGGCACCAACTTCTTTTCCAAAATTGATTTAAAGTCAGGTTATCACCAAATCAGGGAGCATGAAGAGGACATACGAAAAACATCCTTTGGAACTCATGTTGGTCATTTTGAATACATGGTTATGCCCTTTGGTTTGACCAATGCCCCATCAACTTTTCAAGCTCTTATGAACAATGTATTCGAACCATATCTCAGGAGGTTTGTCCTGGTCTTCTTTGGTGAAATACTTGTTTATAGTCCTACTTGGCACTCTCACATGGATCATTTGAGATCTGTCTTACAAGTTATGTCCTCCAATTATTCCTTATGTGCTAATTTGGAGATTTTGAACTTCATTATCTTGGGCATATCATTGGTAGGGCAGGTGTGTCTATTGAACCAGACAACATCCAAGCAATTCAGAATTTGCATGTGCCTTAGTCTCTTAAGCAACTCATGGGCTTCCTAGGCCTCCCTGGCTACTATAGGAGATTTATCAAAGATTATGGCAAGATTGCAAAGCCCTTGACTTCACTCTTGCAGAAAGACAAATGGGGATGGACTGAACCAACTCTGGAAGCCTTTTCAACTCCCTCAAACAAGTTGTGATCTCACCATCATGAGTAAGGCCTTGTCCAACAAGATCAAACAACTTTCATCCTATGAAAGAGAGCTCATGGTAGTAGTTCAAGTAGTTCAAAAGTGGCAGCAATATCTGAGTCTCCTACCTTTCACCATCAAAAACTGACCAACAAAGCCTGAAGTTCATGCTAAACCAAAAACTGACCATTCCATTTCAGTATAAGTGGCTATCAAAGCTAGCAGGCTTTGATTATTGTATTGAATACAATAAGGGAACTAAGAATAGAGTAGTTGATGCCTTTTCCAGAATGCCAAGATCCCAGTTAGCTGTTATTTATGCAAAAATCAGATAACAACCTAATCTAAGCTGGTACGACTGTAACCAGGTTTGATCTACCTTGCGATAAATAACAAACAACTAATGATATAATAAAAACTAAACGAAAGACAAAGAAGAGAAACAACACCAGACATGGTGACGCGGAAAAACCCCATGAATAAGGGTAAAAAACCGCGGGTGGCTGTGAGTCCACCAATRCACTATGAATTCGATCAATTACAGGTTCAAATACAGGTTGCGAATGCCAAGCCCTTGAGTACGTTCGCCAGTTAACTCTTATCTCTCTCTCGTAAATAAAAGACAATATGATTTTCAGTGATGGGAAATGTTCTGTCCCCTTTCACAATAGTACAATATTGATTTATATTCTAGGCCTAACTGCTTCTGCAGCCTTCACGTCCTGATTTGTAGGGATCATCAACATCTTCTTAGAATAACTGCTTGGACCGATTCTCTTGGAGGCAGTTGCTGACTAGGGCATATTCCCATGTTCCTAGATTATCGCACGGGAGTTACACCTTCTAACTGCTTGAACTTGAAGACTTCTTCCTTTGGGCTTTGTCTTGGCGTTTTGGGCCATGTCACCTTATTTGGCCTGGCTTCTCGTCCGTTGGAATGAACCTGTAGTTACGGGAACCCGTGAATGAACCTGCGAACCTGTGAATCAGTCAATGACACATTAGCTATGGATACAGAGAATCTGGGTATAACAATTAGCCCCTAACTTGTAATGGGGGAACACAGGTTTCACCATTGCAAGTTGAATCTTTGAACACTGTTACGTGTGACTTTTAATTCTCTAGAATATCTTTGAAAATAAGATTTTGGTGATTTTTTGCAGAAATCGAGGGAAGTTAGTTCAGAATATTAATTTGTGAGCAATAAATACGAAGAACTGCTCGAAGAATTTATAAAATCTCAGGCACTTTCTGGAGAATCTTTCAAACCGAAGTAATTTTCTAGGGTTTCACATAAATCAATTTGGGGATCAGATCATTTTTTCGAGTGAAATTTCTTCTTGATTCAGGTATTTCTTTCATTTTTCTTTCGATTCGTTCTTTTGTTTCATGCGTTTTAAATCGATTGCGAAGAAGAAGAAGATGGGAAAATCGAATGACGAAATTCCGAGCAACGTCAACTTTGATGAATTGTCAGAGATCGTGGCTTTAGCATAGTTTCCTTCGTCGTGTGAGGTGTTGATTCCTTCTGATGAGCAGTTGCCCGAGTCGTGCCCAGCTGACTACGTCGTCTTCTTTGAGTATCCCTTTACCATTAGTTTTAAGTTCCCCTTCTCCCCTTTGGTCCGCAATTTCTTGGGTCTCGTCGGTGTTGCTCCCGGCCAAATGTTGCTATCTTTCTGGCGTATTTGCTGGGTCATCGAGGAAAAGACTGGTTCATGGGAGGAGGAGTTTACAACTGCTGACCTTCTCTTGTGTTACGATATCAAGAGGCTTCCTGGGGGAAGGATGACTCTCAGATCTAAGCCGGGCCTAAAACTAGTCAATGATGAGGGAGTGAARGATAGGGGATGGAAAACACGTTTTTTCTTTGTAAAGAAGGATTCTTTGGGGGAAGTGGAAGATTGGCTGATTTGTGGGTAGAATTGGAAAGGTATGGGTGGTCTGTTTCGCTTTGGTTATCCTGTTTCATTGATGTCTTCTTACTTTTGTTGTTTTGCAGGTCTGGACGTGGAGGTTGAGGAGTCGGATTCAGGTGCAGTACAAAGGTTTAGGGACTTGCCAACTGCTGAGAAGAAGTTTCAGATTGCTCCGGAGTTGTTATTAGCTATGACTTCAAGTAGGTATTTAGAATAGGTGTTTTTTTTTCAGAGTCTTGCTAGCTGTCAGGTTCTTGACTGTGCTTGGTTGGTCTTTTCAGGGAGGAGAGTTCAATTGACGGATGCTCAAATGGAAGAAAGGGCAGCTTAGAAGAGGAAAGATCTGGGTACTACGAGTTTGGCTGAAACCGACAATGTGACTGTGGTGGATATCTCTAAGGTTGGCAGGCCACCTGTTGTTCCTATGATGGTGGATGCCAGAGGGGTGAACATATCTTTGCCTAGTAGCTTCTTGGCTTCAGATGGAGTGGAAAGCGGGATTTGGCCTGAAGCTGGCCAGCTGCTGTTGCGTGCTGCTACTTCCCGGTTGAAGAAGAAGGAAACTGAGGCTTTGCTCAACTAGGGGATTGGGCACCTGCTCCAGGTACGAGATGAATTGTTTTTTGTGTGACTGAGTTGTAGTCGATGGGTTCTCAGATTTGCCTTTGATTGTTTTCAGGCTTTGCAAGTGTCCCTGGTTGCCAGGTTCACGGTTCAGAGTGTCGCAAAGCTGGAAGGTGAAGTGAAGGCTGCTGGTCTTGACAAAGAGAAAGCTCTTGTTGCTCAGAAGAAATCTTTCGACGTTGAATATGCTTTGAAGGTGAAGGAGGTCGAAGGCAGAGACTCACACATTGGGGAATTAAACAAGGAGATTGATCGTCTGAACGAGGAAGTTTTGGATGTGGAGTCGGTTGCTGTGTTCAAGGGAAGGGCCAAGATGGCCTTCGAAGTGTACCATGAAGGGGCTACCAGGGAGGACTGCAAGAGGTTGGTTGACAGGTACATAGCCAAGGTAGGTCCGATCAAGGACTTGTGGTCTGACAAAATGAAGAAAGAAGCAGAGCAAGCTGAAGGCAACAAGGACACTGCGGTTTCGGAGTGCAGAGAAGGCAAGGAAGCTGAAGGGGACAATCAGGATGGGAACCTGAACGATGTCAGCAAGGAGAGCACTTCTGTTACTCAAAGGTCCAAGCGGTTTGTTGAGATTGTCGAGGAGACTCCTTAGCTTAGCTTAGTGCTTTCGATGGTAGTTTAAAACATTTTGTTCTAGGTTTACCGTTGGTCTAGAAGCCAATGTGTCTTTTGTATAAACGTGATCTCGTGAACGTTGTTTTTACCACTGGTCAAGGGGCCAAGTGTGTCTGACTTTGGTTTTTATGACACCTTTTGCTAAGTAAATAAAATGCTGTGGTCTTTAGTATTTTGATGCATGTTAGTGTTTCCTTTGTTATTTTTTGCTTAGTTACTTAGTAGTGTTTGTGACGTATGGAATTTCATGTGACTATAACTGACGTACCTGTATGATTAGTGGATTGTGGTGTATATGAACTGTCTGAACCTGACGCGACTGGTGTTCGAATCCACCGAATCTGGCGATCGAAGCTGCGAAGCTGGCGATTGAAGTTGTGAACCTGGTGTTTTGAACCCTTCGATCCTGGCGATTGAAGCCGTGAACCTGGTGTGAAGGCCTGTTGAACCTGGCGTTAAGGCCCTTTGAACCTGGCGTTAAAGCCCTTTGAACCTGGCGTTAGTGCCCTTTGAACCTGGCGTTAGAGCCTCTACAAGTTACGGAGTTAGCTTAGTACCTTGTATATGAATTTCAAATTACTAACGTTGTAAATACTTACGTGTGAATTAGAAGTAGTACTGCTTCAAATTGGTTGCGTTCCAGCTTCGTTGAACTGGGACGCCTTCGGGAGTGATTAAGCGGTATGCTCCGTTGCCTATGACTTTCTCAATCTGGTATGGTCCTTCCCACTGGGTGCCTATCTTGCCTGCATTGAGTTCTTGGGTATTGGCGAAGACTTTCCTTAGAACCTAGTCGCCGGGTCTGAACACTTCTGCCTTCACGTTCTTGTTGAAGCTTCTTGCTACTGTGCCTTGGTATGCTGCCATGCGTATGAGGGCATTGTCTCTGAGCTCTTCGATTGTGTCTCGATCTCTGGCTAGCTCTAGGTTGTTGTCATCAGGTGTAGCTAGGCCGTATCTGGCGGAAGGTGTACACACTTCAGCTGGGATTACGGCTTCGCACCCGTAAACGAGGGAGAAGGGAGTGTGTCCCGTAGATATCCTAGGCGTGGTCCTATTGGCCCAAAGTATTCTGGGTAGCTCCTCTATCCATTTGCCTTTGGCCGCTTCCAATCTTTGTTTGATACCGTTAATGATGAGTTTGTTGCTAGATTCTACATATCTGTTTGCTTGCGGATACCTGGGAGTGGACATTGTGAGTGTGATGTTCCATTCTCGGCAGAAGCTGCGGGTTTTGTCGCTTATGAATTGGGAGCCGTTGTTGCAGATGATCTCTGAAGGGACTCCGAACCTGTAGATGATGTTGGTCCGGATGAAGTGAATGACTTCTCTGTCTCGGATCTGGCTGAATGCTTTGGCTTCGATCCATTTAGAAAAGTAATCCGTCATGGTGAGCCATCAAGGCTATTGCAAGTACCATCAAGGCAGAGGTCACACAACTGAAGATTGTTACAAGTTGAAGGATGCGATCCAAGACATGGTGGAAGATGGAAGGCTCCCACTTCCACCAGGTGCAAAAAAGCCGAACATCACGTCCAACCCCCTTACCACTCTGATGATTTCTGTAAATGAAGAAAGCATYTTTGACCCTACTATTCTCATCTGTCCAGTGGGTCAAGCTGTCAATGCCACCCTACTCTTCAAAGACACTTCCGTTAATGGATTATGGGACAGTGACGATGATGATGAATACCTCGCAACCCATCAAGCCATGACTGGAGAAGATCTTGAAGAAGAATTTCAAGGCCAAGACATTATTAAGGCACCCGATGATGTACAAGTACTCACAAYGAGTGGGCGCGTCCCTAATGCCACTCCCCAACATGATGACACTCCAATCCCCCCACCACAAGAAGAAAATCCAATCATCAAGCAACTCAAGAAGACCAAGGCCGABRTYAACGTTTGGCAATTGATTGTCACTTCGAAGAGTCACCGTGAAGCACTTCTCAAAGCTCTCACTGAAATCAATGTCTCAAGCGAGACAACTCCCGAAGGGTTGGTTAATTTCATAACCAGCCACGCTGCTTCACCTTACATAGTATTCTCCGATGATGATCTACCTCCTGAGGGGCCCCATCACAATAAGGCCCTTCACCTCACTGTGGTGTGTAGACAGTTCAATATTRCAATGACCTTGGTAGACAATGGGTCTGCCATCAATGTTTGTCCTTTAAGGACTGCTCACAAGCTTGGAATCACAATAGATGATCTTCAAGCTAATACTCAAACCATTCGTGCTTACAAAAACTCAAGGAGACAAGCTCTCGGAATCATCTGGCTCAACATTGATGTTGGACCGATCGAAAAAAGGGTGCAGCTCCATGTAATGGATGTTAAAACTTCATTCAATTTGCTGCTTGGCCGCCCTTGGCTGCATGGGCTAGGCGCCGTCGCCTCGTCTTACCATCAAAAAGTCCACTTTATAAGTCCAGCATGACGACAACAAAGATGAGGAACTCTGGGGGTTCTCTGCTGCTGTGATTGACGAATCCCCCTGTGATGCTAATCTCACCATCCATGCCATACTAAGGAAACAAGGATACTTCCTTGGAACGACCTTAAGACCCAACAAGGAGCATCTTCATCCTCTCTTTGATCTACCACAAAAGTATGACAAATTCGGGCTTGGTTATTCTCCCACCAAAAAGGAGATAAGGGAACAGGCACTGAGATATACTTCCTTGAAGAAAAATGAGCTCAATAGTGGACCACCACTCACCCCCTACGAGCTTACTCTCAATGGGTACTTTGTGAGAGCTGGAGAGGATTTCCCAAGCTTTGACTTCCCTGAACCTATCCTAACTGCTGATGGCAAAAAATATCTTGGGCTTGAGGTTTTTCAAGACTGTGACTTCATCGAAGATAGGGTCAACGATCTTGTCAAGGCTGCAGCACCTGTCGATGATCACATGGGCATGGGTCTACTCATTGGCATGGAAAAGGAAGAAAAGGAAGCTGCTATTCAAGAGATGGTGAGTTACGAATCCTTCGACCCAACCAAGCTGATTACTCCTGCAAGCAACATGGTTCGAGGGTGGCGCAAGACTTTGAAGATCACTGCACCAGATGGCCGTAAATTTCACTTCACTACTGGAGAGTGACCAATGTTTGATGAGTCTGAGTCTGAGGAAGGTTCTGAGTCTGCGTATAGTCCTAAGTTTAGGGAGTCTAGTGTTAGCAAGGTCAAGGACGGTCATGCTAGACCAAATAAGCTTGTTCTGGAGTCTATCATTTCTGACAATGTTCTCTCAGCCTCTTCTGAGGCTTCTGCCTTTGATGTAATGATTTCTGAATTCAATAAGACTATGCCTTTTGCTTACTTCCCGTCTCCTTCTCCTCCTTTGATTGACTGCTTTAATTCTAATGCTTCTAAAAATGAACAAAATGATGATGAACTCATAAAAGCAATGGAAGAACATGAGCAAAGAAACCCTATTATTGAGGCGACTGAAGAAATCAACATCTCTAGTAATGATGAACCACAAATGATAAAGATAAGACTCAGTCTTACCGCAGAAGAAAGGGCCCAGTTGATCCAAACTCTGAAAGAATACAAAGATGTGTTTACGTGGTCTTATAGGGACATGCCAGGGATCGATCCAGAGATTGTTGAACATACCATACCACTAATTTCAGGGGCAAAACCTGTCAAACAGAAACTGAGAAGAATGAAACCTGACATAGAACTCAAGATTGAGGAAGAGATAGTTAAGCAGTTAGAGGTAGGTTTCATTAAGACAGTGCACTACCAGAAATGGATCGCCAATGTAGTTTCGGTCATGAAAAAAAGATGGAAGGGTTCGAATGTGTGTCGACTTACGTGACCTAAACAGAGCAAGCCCAAAGGATGATTACGCTGCCGCACATAGACATCTTAGTGGATAACACTGCAAACCACGCTTTGTTATCCTTCATGGATGGATATGCAGGATACAATCAAATAAAGATGGCCAAAGAAGACATGGAGAAGACAACTTTCACCACTCCATGGGGTACGTATTGCTACACGGTCATGTCGTTCGGCCTGAAAAATGCAGGGGCCACCTATCAACGCGCTGCCATTACCCTTTTGCATGCATGACATGATGCACAAGGAAGTGGAAGTATATGTTGATGATATGATAGTAAAAGCTAAAGAGCAAAAGGACCATGACACCGTCTTGAGAAAGTTCTTTGAAAGGCTCCGCAAATACAAGATGAGACTCAACCCACAAAAATGCGCATTTGCGGTCACCTCGGGAAAGCTTCTTGGGTATGTCATTAGCAGTCGAGGTATCGAAATCGACCCTTCAAAAATCAAAGCCATAATGTCCCTCAAGCCACCTTCAAACGAAAAGGAGATCCGCGGGTTTTTGGGACGTCTTCAATACATCAGCAGGTTCATCTCCAAACTCACTATGGTATGTGAACCCATCTTTCGCAAGCTCAAGAAGGATGAACTAAAGGTTTGGGACGATAAATGTCAACAGGCTTTTGATAAGGTGAAAGAGTACCTCTCCAATCCTTCAGTCCTCTTACCACCAGTTCCCGGTTTACCACTACGGCTCTACCTTACTGTCACTCAAACAGTTGCAGGAGCAATGCTTGCTCAAGAAGTCAACGGGAAGGAAAATTCCATATATTACTTAAGCAAAAAGTTTCTCCAATACGAGACAAGGTATTCCAGCACAGAAAAGCTTTGCCTCGCATTGGTTTGGGCCACCAAAAAACTGCGGCACTATCTTCTCACCCACATAGTCCACATTGTCTCAAAGGCTAATCCATTGAGGTATCTCTTGGAAAAACCTGCTATGAATGGACGCTTATCAAGATGGGTGGTCATGCTTTCAGAATTTGATCTAAAGTATGTATCCCAAAAAGCCATCAAGGTAAGCATTGTTCCTGAATTTCTAGCCAACTCGCCTGGAGAGGCAGAGCCAAAAGACTTTGAATTCCCCGACGAAGATCTATTGATGACCGAGGACGGAGCTTGGTGCTTATACTTCGATGGATCTTCAAACCAAAAAGGATGCGGVGTGGGCATACTTCTGGTATCGCCAGAAGAAGAGCACACGCCGATTTCCATAAAACTAGACTTCGACGTCACTAACAACGCTGCAGAATATGAAGGCTGCATAATCGGGTTAAAGGCAGCCGTGGCACTCGGAGTTGAGAAGTTGAGGGACGGCACTCTTCCTTGATCATCATATCAAATCTCTGCAGAAATGGAAAGTCAGAAGTGAGGAGTTCTGGCCCTTTATCAGGCACATCATAGAGACAATTGCCCGACATTTCAAAGAGCGATATGAAGTATTGTAGACACTTAAAAGTGTCTCTCCCAAATAGAGTATCCGTATGAAACATACCGCGTCTGCGTTTTTCGACTCAGAAAGATGCTTTGAAACTCACAAAAGTTGGAAATACGTGAGTCAGTACTCGGAACTTGAGCAAAGGTACAAATAAAAGGCAAAAATCATTCTCTTTTATTCTATTAAAGTGTTAATTCTCTATTTAGGTTTTCAGTTTTCTATTTAGATCTTCAGTTCTTTTGATTTTTATCCAGTCACTCTGTCACATTTTTCTGACATTCAGGATACCGAGTATTTTTTAATTAATTTTTCTGATTTTCTATGAATTTATCTATGAATTTTTACAATGTTTTATGTGAAATACGCAAGAACAAATACGCAACAATAACATCGAGAAAATACCCGACATCGCTAGAACTCTAGAACTTGCCTTGAGAGCCAAGGGTGTCTAGGTGCGTCGAATCAAGGGAAATCACGAATAAAATCGAGAAGAATCAAAATATTCGAGGTTTTTGGAAAATATTAGAATCATTGAGCGTATATACGCAGGCATGATGAGCGTCAATACGCTCAACAGGAGCGGTTATACGCTCCAATCAGGGCGTATATCGCTAAAATCCCAACAGTTTGCAAAAACTTATGGAAAAAGACGAATACGCTGCGTTGAGCGTATAACGCACGCGTATATAGCTCATCTCAGCGTATATACGCAGGGTTTCCTTGCCTCGTTTTTGCCTCGTGCCTATAAATACTGCTTGCCTTGCTCAGTCCGCAGACATTCCATTCATTACTAACACTTTCGACACGCTTTCCACTTTACGGACTTCAAGCTTCTAGCATATCTCTCTCTCTCTCTAAACACTCAAAACACTCAACAACATTCGTTTTATTCAAAGCATCGATTCTCTTTCGAATCAACAAGCGATAACAAGTGAATTCTGAGATTACTCCCATAATCTCTCTCATTTCTTAATACTGACTAAACTTGTTATGAGTTTTTAATATAATAAAGCTATGTAGAAATCACTTTAATGTTCATGGCAAATATGTAGGTTTTTCAACATCGTTTTCAGGTTTTCATTGGTTTTTAGTTCTTTTCATTTATTATTATTATTCATTCGTCAATACTAACAATTTTATTCTGTTATAGATTGCAAGGCGAAAGATCATTGCCTTGCGTTTTTATCAAGACTAACAATCATTGTTTTCTTTGTTTCAGTAGACGATTCAAGGCAAAGGATTCGTTCTGTGTTTTGCAAACTAACTTTTGTTTTGTTTGCAGATTTAGGGTAAGATGAGTTTGATATACTTGATTTATTGCACTTCATCTTTTGCATATTATTAAGTGTATAATTTGTATATATTTTGCTAAACAAAGACCGGAAATTATGTGAATCACTTTAAATCAGATTAACTATGGACAACCGGTTTTTAGGCACCGTTTATAATTATTACAAAAGTGGTCACAATTTCTAGGTTAGGTAGTCTCTTGTGCATAATAGAAACACACTTCATAGTAATCTTTAGGGTTAGTACGCTTCTAAGGTGCTAAAAAGTAAGTTATGTGCATTCAATAATCGTGATGAATGGAATCAATGAGACCGATAAGGCCGCTACATGCGGGCGAATTGGGTTACAGATCTGATTCGTACCATGTCCCGAACCCACGCTGTTACATGATTGGAACGTGGCCATTAATTTGGCACCAACGTTCGGGCGTCCGTGAATAACCTTTACTAGGCACGTGTGCGATCCCCTATCGACAACACTACCCAACGCACTCACGTGCGGGTTCCGTGGCCAAGCCACGCAAAGCACCTCGATGTAGTACCAAGCCGCGCCGCCCGCTATACGCTGAGGGCGCGGGCCCAACGTCCTACAATTTGGCGACTCACTGGGGATAATCACCGTTAGGTGAAGTGGACAGACTTGAAAAGTCTCGTAATTCCATCATCACGTTTATTGAATTTTGTTGCATTTTGCATGTGACCTTCCGCATAAGGTCACACTTAGGCACCTTGTCTACATATGGGCATGTTCTATGCTCGAGACTACCATAAGGGGGGATAACTACCTTGGTGGCATGTGGTTAATTGATCGCATGGCTAAGGCAAGTGCTTACCGCCCATGCCGTGTGTGCACGTGTTACTGATTGCGTGTGCATAAGAGTATCTTGGCATACATCGCTAATTGCAGTGGTGAAACTGGGACAAGCTCTCCCTTTAGGCGGTACACGCTTGACTTAACCTATAGACTGACCATAGTTGGCTATGCCGTCATTGTCTGTAAGGTGTGAGTATGTTCCTAACCCCATTGTACAGTTCTAACCTTTAACACAACACTTTCAAAGTCCATGGTCATCTTTAGTTCCACATCATGCATTTCATAGCCTATTAGTGACTTTAGTAGACCTCTGCCTTAGTCTGTGATCAAGCTTATCGACCTTTAGTCCACACAGACTTTGACCCTAGGTCTGACCCGTTGACCATTAAGAGTCCACATAGAACTCTAAATCTTAGGTTTTGACCTGACCACTAGGGGTAGGCACAGACTTTGATCTTAGACGTGACTTTAGAACCACATTAGAGATTGGACCTACCCTTCAGCCAACACAGCTCGACACTTCTAGGCATGACCCTAACCCCTTAGACATGGCAAACATTCTCACGTCATTTGGTGCCCTTCAAAAAAAAAAACAAAAAAAGCAAAAAAAACCAAAAAAGCAAAAAAAAAACAAAAAAAAAAAAAAAAATTCAAAAAAAAAATCAAAAAATTCAACAAAACGACTCAAGGGCACCTTGCATTCACACATTCATCTAGGAAGTATGACCATGGAATTAGCATGCATTTGCCATTCTGCATTCATGTATATTGACCAAGGCAAGTTCACTAAGGTTTTATTCTTTTTGAAACAAGGGAAGCCGTCTCCATAGCCCTTGCTCGACCCAAAAGAGTTTGAGCCCTCCAGCCCCAGTCCAAACTAACCTTCCTCAACCTTCATTAATCCATCAAACCCAATCCAAAACCGGCCTCCGGCCAACCTTCATCATTTCATCAACCCTAAACACCATACCCTCAGCCCAATCCCAAAACCTAGCCTTCCCCCAAACCTTCATTAACCCATCAGCCTTACACCACCAAAATGCCTCCCAACAAGAAAAGCTCCAAAAGCTCCCGAGCAAGTTCAACAGCTTGGAAGCCAGATCAAGGATTGACCTCGAACACTTTCCTGTACAAAGCTGTTTAAAAGCAATCAAAAGAGCCACCGACCCCACCTGCTACCCAAGACCAACCTCCTCTTCGACCCCAACCTTGCAACCAAACTGCCAAAGGATTTCTCACCGAAGGACGTACCCAAGTTCAAGCCAACTTGATGAACCCTCTATTCCATATAAACGGATTTAAGGACCACCATGGCACTTAAAAGATTGACCCTGCCTTGTTTCCAACTCTTCCTTTCCCCTTGTCCTTTGGAACCGATATGTCAGAAGTGGTTCTTTCACTTCCTGAGAAAGAAATAGCTACTTGAAAGACATTCATCCACGCATTCATGAACAAGATAACAAGGGAAACATTCAGACCCCAAACACCTTCCGAGAGCTTGAAATCCTTTAACCAGGGACGAGACGAGGAGTCACCCCATCTGACTAGCGTGGAGAGGAGTTGCTGCCACCCTAGTCTCCGCTCCCTACTGAAGAAGAGATGTCCAAGACCTTCATTTCTACCTCCAGCTAGAATACAAGGATCACCTCAAATCGAGCCTTACCACATTCGCAAAGGTCTACGACATTGAATGGACATAGAGAATGATCTTCTCAATTCCACATGAGTCAATGGAGTCTTAGCTTAGGATCGATCGAAAGTCCTTCCCTAGACAGTATCTTTTCTTTCTCCACTTCGAGTCTATGTCATTATGTTTTAGGTTAAGTTCTTGCAATTAGCCTCTATGCTAATAAAGTCTTTCGTTGTTAATAAAAGTTTTCTTCTTTTCTCATTTTCTTTAGCCTCCATTATAGTTTGCTTCTAACTTAATGCGAATCCAAATTAATATCGACCGTCACAATTCAATGACATTGCCAAGAAGCCTTCTTTCGTGTAGCTCCACAAAATACCTCTTCGCCTCAAATTCCCTTCATCACATAAATCAAAAATCCCTTGCAACCCTTTGAGTCATAAAACATATCATTCAGGCCTTATCAATTCTCATCAACCCCACATCGACCAACCCTTTGGACCAACATGCCGTAGGAAAACAATGTGCAAAAGAAAAAAAGAGAAGAATAAAATGGGCCAAAAAGCAAAAAAATCAAAAGTTCAATGCCAGTCATCACAAATGCAAATCAATTTGAAAATCCCAAGCAAATCCAAAGTTCAAAGGCCCAAAAAGCAAAAGTCTAAAAAAGCACACTGCGCCACCGTGGATTCACTTCGCTATCATCAAGCCATTTCAAACCCTCAAACACGGCCTCACATTACAACCACAAAAGCCCTCCTCACACGAGGCATTGTCCAAATCATCAACAAGAACTACGAACGTCTGATTCCAAAAGGATACGTAGGAAGCCTCTTCTCGAGGTCTCGACCCCAAGTTTAATTCAATACAAATTCTGAGTCCATCATATGAGTTTGATTCCCTTAATCAGTAACACAGATTCCAGTGCTAGCACCCGAGCCATAGACTCGAGTTTGAACCCTACACATCTAGCCAACCACATCAATCCCCCATATACCCTTAGTCACAAATTTTAGGCCTTGTATTTTCTTGAACCTTAGCCCTATTCTTTCCAACCACCTTAAGCGGTTCTCCCAACTCGTCCTTAGCTATCACTCTGCAGCATTCCAGCATCGCATTGCATGCAAATTCCTTCCCTTTCTCTCCTCATGCAGGCATCAGCTCAAATTTACTATTTGGCAAAATCAAAATCACATCCCTCATTCCTTACCATTACCACCACAAAAAGCTAAGCCGAAAGCCCATGACTCTACAAATTCCACTAGCCTTACCTTATTCATCAACCATTGCCCTAACTCAGAAAGCTTCATCAAGCTGGGCTCACCACTTAAACCAACCATCAACTGCCACAAAATTAAGCCATCCCAAACACCCAAAATCCCACGAGTTGGGGGCTCACTTGCAATCACAAAGCCATCGCCTTTGCTCGAATGAGGCTTGAACGGGGCTCCATCCCGCCCAAATCTAAACATCTACACGTTAAGTCAATTTCCTTGTCATTTCATGCATTTAGATCTAAGAAATAGACTTGCATTCCTGCGCTTCATAAGCACATCATCATGCATCTGAGCGCAAACATCATATCATGCATATGCACCTGCACAAAACACCTTAACATTGCACATTGACATGAACATTGCACAAACACTTACACATATTAGCGAGTGTGCACATTGCACCACCTCAAACACCGAGGCTAGGACCATCTTACCATGCATTTCTCACACTGCCTATACGCATTCATCGCTAACGCGATTGTTGCATACACGCAACTTTCACCCCAAAAACCAGCCGTAGGCACTTTTCGAAGAACAAGCGCTTCCGACGCGAACTTTGCATTACTCCGTCCCAAATCAAATACTTGACTGTCGTCTACGAGAATTTTCGTCTCTTCGACTCAGTCAAAGTGGGCTTCACACAACAGCTCCTTACCACATCTCGGGTTTGAAACTCTTCTCCCGGCACCAAAATCCATATACTGCACACTGTCGGGTCTACGATTTCTCCCGCCCGTATCACCGAATCCAGCACAGCATCTGCGGGTCTGACATTTCTCCCGCTCCACAAATCCATCACAGATCTTCGGGTCTACGATTCTCCCGCTACAAGAAATCCAGCACCATCTTCGGGTCTTGGAATCTGGTTCTCCCGCTACAGCAAAGTTCGTCAGCACATTCTTTCGGTCTTATGGCTTTCTCCCGCCCTACAGAAATCTCAAGCAAACACATCCTTTCGGTCTTGAATCTTCTCCCGCTACAGAAGTTCCGTCAGCATTTTTTCCTTTTTCCCCGCGGGGCGGTCTTGAAATTTCTCCGCTACACGAAGTTCCGTCAGCATCCCGGGTCTTGGAAATTTCTCCCGCTACAGAAGTCCCTTCAGCATCGTCTCGGTTTTTGAATCTTCTCCCGCTCAGAAGTTTCGCGCATCTTCGGGTTTTTGGAATTTTTCCCGCCACCAGAAAATTCCGCATACACAACATCACCAACTCCCCGAAAGGCCAAGGTCAGCCGTAGCCGGAGAAAACCACCCGAGGATCCAGCGCCTCCAGAGCACAACACCGCATGCGGCGCGCCTTCTACAGGTAACAGGTAAAACACTTGTTTTGCAGGTTACCGGCGGAAAAGGTAACCAGGTCCAGACGTCTTGAGTTGCTCTCCGTCCCGAATCGAATACTTTGACTTTCGTCTTACGAACTATCGTCTCTCAGACTCAGTCAAAGTGGGGCTTCTGTAGACACCTGAAAATGTCTCCCCAAATGAATAATCCGTGATGAAACATACCGCGTTCTCGCGTTTGTTTCGACTCAGAAAAGATGCTTGAACTCACGAAAGTTGAAATACGTGAGGTCGTACTCGAATTATTGAGCAAAGTCAAACAAGGCAAACATATTTTCTTTCGTTTTCTCAAAGGTTTCAAAGGTTTTCAAACAAGTTACACTGGCGATTCTCATGCTTTTTATTTCATCATTGCCGTCACATTTTGTTCTAATCCGCCATATTTTAAATTATTTTTCTTGATTTTTCTATGATTTTCATGAATTTTGCAATGTTTTAAATACGCAGAATACGGCAAAACAAACGTGAATAATTAGAAAAAATACTCCGGAAATACGTGGAACCTTCTAGAACATTCTAGAATCCTTGCTTGAGAGCAAGGTGTCTAGGTGCGTCGAATCAAGGGAAATCACGAATAAATCGGAGGAAATCGAAATATATCGAGTTTTTGGAAAATACGAAGCATTGAGCGTATATACGCAATGTGAGCGTATAGACGCTCAACAGGAGCGTATATACGCTCCACACGCGTATATACGCTCAACATGCCATACATCGTTTGCCAAAATCCTATGGAAATGAGAAGCGTATATACGCTGGGATGAGCTATATACGCTCCTCACCTGCGAATATACGCTCATCCAGGTATATACGCAGGGTTTCCTGCCTCGTTTTGCCTCTGGCCTATAAATACCTTCTGCCTTGCTCAGTCCGGGGACACACACAGCACAATTCACGACTTCAACCTACACTGCACACGCTTTCACACTTCACGCGACTTTTCATATACACTCTCTCTCTCTCTCTAAAACACTAAACACACTCAAAACACAAACTTCGTTTTAATTCAAAGCATCATTCTCTTTCGAATAACAACGCTAAATAAGGTTGAATTGAGATTACTCACACCAATAACTCTCTCATCCTTCTTTTAATATTGGACTAACCATTGTTATGAGTTTTTAATATAATTAAACAATGTAGAACTCACTTTAACATGTTTCAGTAAAATGTAGGGTTTCACATGTTTGCAAGGTTTCATTGTTTAGTTTTCATTCATTATATTATTCATGTCAATACTAATCAATTCTTTTATTCTGTATAGCAATTGAAGCAAAGATCATTTGCACTTGCGTTTTATCAAGGACTACAATCAGTTTTCTTTGTTTTCATGTAGCAATTCAAGGCAAAGGATTCGTTTCATTTGTTTTCAAACTAACTTTTGTTTTGCGTTTGCAGATTTAGGGTACAGATATGCATATACTTCGAAGTTTATGCACTTCATTTATTGCATATGTTTCAATATTTATTGTATAACTTTTATATATGCTTGCTAAACAGAACCGGAATTATCGTTTCAACATTTAAAGTCAGATAACATGGACGGACGTTTTCTAATGGCACTATTAATGGACTAACAAATCATGTGCGCCATTATCTACGTTGTAGATCTTGGGTCATAATAGAACACACCTTAAGTAATTAGGTTAGTTCACTTTCAAAGTGCAAAATAATAGCTCGTTATTGCATTCAATTTATCAGATAATGAATAGCAATAGAGACCGAGATATGAGGCCGCTACATGCGAGCGAATGGGTTAAATCTGATTCGTACCATGTCCCGACCCACGAACTGGTTACTTATTTGGACGTGGGCATTGATTTGCACCAATCGTTCACGCGTCCGGTAAACCTATTTAGGCACCGAGGTGTGGCGACTCCCTCAATCGCGACACAACACACCAAACGCATCACTGCGGATCCTGCTCAAAGCCCATGCAACACCTCGTTTACCAGACAGCAGGCAACGCCCCTTGCCTATAGGCGGGCGCGGCCAACGTCCTACACGTATTTACCCTAGCACGCCGAGACGACAACCAATTTCAGACGCTTGCAAGTTAGCTTCGATATTAAGCATCCCCAACTCATTAACCAGTTGCCATATCATCGAAAGGCGCAAAGCCCCAGCTCATGTAATCCCTAGGGATGAAGAGCAAGACCATTACTCAAGTGAAGGAAATGAGCCTTGGTATTCACATACTTGATTCTTGCAAAACAATGAATACCCTCCCAAGCCTCGAAGAAGCACAAACAGCCTAAGGCGATTGCATCAAACTAGGCTACACGAAGGGGAATGCACAAAAAGGGTATCACGGCGCTCATTACTTTGCTTTGCTCAAGAAGAGAGCAAAACAGATCATGGATAACTGACATGGCGGCGTGTGCGGCACCATATGAGTGGAAAAATGTTGGCGAGAAAAATCTCACCCTGCTACTATTGGATAACATGGAAAAGGACTGTCACGACGTATGTCAAAAGTGTGAACGTGTCAAAAGAATGCCAACCTTACAGCATGTACCTCCATCCTCCTATATACTAACTTCACCTTCCTTGGCCATTTCAACATGGGGGCATTGACGATAATTGGAAAAGTTACCCCTCCAGGAAAGGTGGGCAGATTCATTCTAGTCGCCATCGACTATCTACACAAATGGGTGGAGGCAGCCTCCTATGCGACCCTTCAAGCTAAACATGTGGCAAAGTTCATTGAGACAAATTTGTTGTCGCTTTGGTGTGCCACATGAAATCATTAGCGACAACGGAACACATTTCAAGAAAGAGTGGCGGATTATTGCCAATACAAAATTCAACACCATCGGTTCCTCCCCGTATCGCCGCCAAACCAACGGAGCTGTTGAAGCGGCAAATAAAAATAAGACGAATCATCCAAAATGACTGAGACTTATAAGGATTGGCCACAAAGCTCCATTTTGCTCTTTGGGGTGTACGAACCTCGATAAGGACCTCACGGGATACACCCCTATCTCTTAGTCTATGGTACAGAAGCTGTTCAACCAATTGATTGGAGGTCCCCTCCTGCATTTGCTGAAAGCTAAAATCCCCGAGAGCGAGTGGTCCGTGCAGAATGATGAACTCACACTTTTGGAGTGAAGCGCTCTCGTCCCTAAACAATGTTGCAAATCTATCAACAAAGGATCACGAGCATTTCAACAAAGGTGTCAAGCCTCGTAAATAAGGAAGGTGATTGGTGTTAAAGGCTTGAGGAAAAATTCTAGACCCTCGTGAATTCGTCCAAACTGGGCAAGATCCTACATAGTCAAGGAACATCTTATCTGGAGGAGGCGTGAGGTTGATAGAATGAATGGCGAGAGTTGGCAAGCCTCATCAACTGGACTCAATACAAATTATAATTTAAGCCCACAAAAGCCTTAAACCTACCCTTTTTTCACCAGCTTGAACTACGAGAGGCCTGATTCCACATTGGATACGTAGGCACTTCTTTGAAGTCGGCCCCATTAATATATTCCCCCCATTTTTTTCATCCCTTTCTTTCTCATGTAATTTAAAAGGGAACAAAAACAAATGTAAATAATTGTAAAGTAAATAAAAGTTGTTTTTATTAAATTTTATTAGTTCAATATCAAATAAGCTAATAAAATAAAATATGGCACGCAGGCCTCAATAAAAAGCAAAGAAATAAGCAGTCAATCTTTCTTCTCTTTGGTCATCCCATCTTGCACTTGCTTCCTCTGGTTTTCGCATCTCACTCGCTCCTTAGTCCACTCCCTGTCACTCCATCACTTGTCCATAAGTCTTCCTCAACTTCCTTTCTTGGGCATAGTCTTTTCTTGAGAGTGGCTTGGATTCAACTTACATTTTCCTCATTATAGGGCCTGTCGACTCCAAACATGTGAGTCACGTGGTACAACAGTCTGTCCTTGACAGACTAGCATAAGTTCTTTCGAACGCTTGGTTAGGAACAAGGCATCTTTTACATCCAATGGTCGTTTTCTTCTAATTGTTACCTGGTTCTCTCCGTAGCCCTAAGGTCAGCACGAGCCGTCCGTTGGTTGTAGTCATCCACTTCTATGTAGAAACGCGAAGTGTTTCGATCACGTCATCAAGATCCATACCTCACAGACTCTAGGACGGGCAAACCCAAAAGTCCACCCACCTTTTCAAAGAACCGACTTGAACAATGGAGTGATTTGGAGGCCTACGAGTATGCACGATCTGGGATGACTTGTTTCCTCCCATTACTGACGCATTAGACGGACAGGAAAATAGAAAGTCAACGCCCGAAGACCACTGATAGTTAAGCCCTCCTCGTCATCCAATGTCATCATTCTCTGAATACGCCACCATGGAACAACCCACCTAATTACAGCCTCTCCACTCGCAAAGTATCGTACCCAGTCGTCTTCAGAACGTGACGAGTACAATCTTTTGCGAGTATAGTAGCTCTTGGTGTTATATGATTCCATGTTCTCAGGAGGCGTAATCAAAGATAAGCGTTCCATCAACCATATCTGCCAATGAAAAGAAATATTAATATGAGCACCAGAAACACGGGGAACTGCCACTTTAATTAATAAATTAAAGAATGTAATTATACCTGCAAAATATGAGGACAACAAGTCAAAGGGTCACTGTAAGGATCTTTTTCCAAGTCGTCTAACGCAAGTAACATCTCCCTGCAACAAAGTAAGGAGGGTGAACGACCAACCTCGGATTGTTCAACAACAGCAATGACGGGGGCAAGGCCAAAATTTTCCGACTTTTGAGGGAAAAGATAATGGAAAATAAGCAAAAGATGAGGGCTCTTCTCCTATGAGAATCACTAACCCTACCCATTGTTCTAAAGTGGTCAATTAACCTCAATAAATCAACTTCGTGGCCAAAAACAATGTCGGAAACATTGCGTTTCTCAAGCCCCATGAAATTTTCAAAGAATTGATAAAAGAACTCCGACAAATCAGGGGCACAAGGAGGATGATCTATGGGCCAACCAATGAATGCGCTAATTTCTTCGGGCAATGGGGTGATTTCGTTATTATTAAAGCAAAAAGAATGGGTGCGAGGATTCCAAAACTTTATGGCGGCATATAAAAAAGCAATATCGATTTTCACTAACCTTAGCATCAAAAGAYTGCTGCAATAATGGTCACGAATATCGCCTTTAATCGTGTTGGAGAGATCACGTATCCATGAATCAAGAGCGAAACCAACCTTGTGAGCCATGACTGAAGGGATTTGGAAGAATAAAGTGTTTAGGGTTTGTAGTAAAATGACAGGGACACGGTTTTTTAGGTGAATAAGTCCCATAAACCTCGTCCGTATTTATATCGCAATTCAAAACAAGCCAAAACCCTAAGTTTCAGAGCGTATATACGCTATTATGGAGCGTATATACGCTAATACAGAGCGTATATACGCTAATACAGAGCGTATATACGCTAATACAGAGCGTATATACGCTTCATAGCAGCGTATATATGCTCCCCTGCTGCCTGTACGCTTTACTCTTTCAACATTTGGAAAATACAACAAACAGTAGCGTATATACGCTACAGAGGAGTGTATATACGCAGGTGGGCAGCGTATATACGCTCCTGCTACCTCCTAAATATTTTTTATACACTTATGGAACGTATATACGCTCCCCATCTGCGTATATACGCTCCCTGCTGTCTCTCCGAAAAAATTACTATATGATATTAATATATATATATGTACTCATTAATAATATATATATATAATATATATATAGTATACTATAATATATATTTATATAGATACCCATGAGCGTATATATATTATATATGCATGCAACTGTCAGCCACCTGTGGGGCCTCATTTTTTCACCTTTTCGCGTACTAAACGGCTCTGTCGCGCGCTTATTTCGATCACTCCAACGGGTCATTTCAACTCCCTGGGAATGATCAAACAAACTTTCAAATGCCTGCCAAAATACAACATTTCCCCCCAGTGGCAAAATTACAAAAATACCCCAATTGGAAAAATCCAAAGTGTCCACAAAGCATTCAACTCAGCGTCAACATTGCAAAGCACCACTCGCAAAAACATACACACTTTTCGGTTTTGTGAATTTTACCCCGCCACGAAAATTTCCACATCACACATCTTTTTGGGTTTTTGAATTTTACTCCCGCACTAGAAATTCCACTATACACATCTTTTTCGAGGTTTTGGAATTTACTCCGCACTCTAGAAATTCGCATACACACATTCTCTGGGTTTTGGAATTTTCCCCGCACCAAAGAAATTCGCACATACACACTTCTTTTGGATTGGAATTTCCCCCCGCACATAAATTCCGCTACACACATTCTCTCGGGTTTATGGAAATTTTCTCCCGCACCTTAAACCACATACACACTTCTCTCGGTTTTGAATTTTCTCTCGCCACTAGAAATTCTGCATAACACACATCCTCTCGGTTTTGGAATTTGCTCCCGCACTTAGAAATTCCGCCGTAACGCACATTGCTCTCGGGTTTGAATTTCTCCCGCCACCAGAAATTCCGCAGACACATTATCCTTCTCGGGTTTTGGAATTTGTCTCCCGAACCAGAAATTCGACGCAAGGCAAATCATTCCGAGGATACATGCACATCCAAGGAAATTACCGCACGGGACCACGCTACAGGTAAAACAAACGTTTGTTTTGCAGGACGGCGTACCCGCGAAAAGGGCAACTACCGGGCGGCGCAGAATGTCTGAGTGCCCTCCGTTCCCAAATCGAATACTTGACTTTCGTCCTTAGAGACTTCTCTCTCCTACTCGAGTCAAAGTGGGCTTCTTGTAGACAGCTAAATGTGTCTCCCCAACATGATAACCGATGAGAACGTATCACGTTTCGTGATCATTTTGATTCTAAAAAGACGCAGTTGAACTCGTACAAAGCTCGAAATATGTGAAGCTCAAGCTCAAAATTATGCTGTCGGAAGGTCAATAGAGGCAAAAGTATTTTCTTGTATTATCGAGTTTTATTTACTTTCATTGTTAGTATCTTCTACTTGGTTTAGATTTTTTTAAAATAATTTATTACTGGTGATTTCAATGCATTTCACTTTCAATGCACTCTTCTATTTTTTCTGACGTCACCAATATTTTTAGTGATATTTTTCCGATATTTTCTATAATTTTCTATGAATTTTACCAATATTTCAAAAAATCAAAATACGCAAGAAATTAACATAGAAAAATCAAACAATGACTTTAAAAATACCAAAGAAAATACTTGGGAATGTTCTAAGAACCCTCTAAGAACCGTATTTCTTGCAAAAGAAGTTCTAGTTCATGCGAAAATCCAAAAAGAAATCTTGAGAATTTTCGTATAATACTGAGAATACGCGTGAGCGTATATACGTCCATTGAGCAGTATATATCGCTCCTAGGATTGTTAATATATACTCCAAGATCGAAAGAGAATCCAGAATAATCAAGGCGTATATACCGCCCAACTGGCGTATATACGACTCGTTTGAAGCGTATATACGCTCGTTTTTGTTTTGCTGCCTATAAATACCCTTTTCGCTTCATTTCCGAAGCACGGCATACGTCGCTAAGCTTCACATACTCTCTCGCTTTCTCACTTACACTCTCTTGCTACTAAAAACACAAAATACGAGTTCTAACACTCCTTTTTGAATCAAATCGACAAGCGAAATCAAGGTATAACTCTGAGGTTACTCACCCAAAACATCCATTTTGCTTTTTTCTAACTTGATTAATAATTATTACGAGTCTCAATTCAACTAATAAAATGTAGAAACCCACCTTTAATCGCTTAATGTAAATATGTAGTATTAATTATCACATTTTGTTGTTTTCATTTTCATTAACTTTGTTATTCTTCTTATTTTATCGTTATCATTAATGTCGCTTGTCATTACTAACGTCTTCTTTGCATTTTGTATAGCAATCTTTAACGAGGCACTTTTTTGTTTAAACTAACGATTATTTGATTGCAGCAACAAGGTAAGGATGGCACATATATGTATATTGTATATATATTTTGTCTCACTTGTGTATTTTGCCAAATAAAGATCGGAAATTATGTGAATCACTTTAAAGTCAGATTAATTATGGACAATGGGCTTCTAGGCACCGTATTAATTTGATTAATATCAAGTGTTCACGATTTCTAGGATAGGTAGCCGTTTGTACATAATAGAAACCCATTTTTGTAATAACTTTAGGATTAGAACGCAAATAAGGTTTCAAAATTGCTAAGATGTTGTGCATCCAATAATCGTTTTTAATGGAATTACAATGAGACCGAGTAGAGGCTGCTACATGCGGGCGGATTGGGTCAAAGATTCAATCCGTACCATGTCCCCGAACCCACGAACTGGTTACTGGATCGGATCGTGGGGCCATTGTTTTGGCACTAACGTTTCGGGCATCCGTGATTAACCTTAATAGGCACGGTGGCGATCACCTTACTCGACAACACTCCCCCAAGGCACTCACGTGCGGGTTCTGTGGCTCAAGGCCACAGCACACATCGATGTAGGCCCAAGCCCCCCGTGGGGTTGGCCCACGGTCTACAGTTGGCGATCTGTTGTTGATCACGGCTTTGACCTGAACTTGGCATGCTTCGATTCCACGTTGTGTGACAATGTAGCCTAGGAATTTACCTGCATGGAATCCGAAAGAACATTTAGTAGGATTTAATTTCATTCTGTGTTTTCGGAGTACCTAGAATGTTCATTGCAGGTGTGCAATGTGATTGGCTGACAGCTTCGACTTCACCAGCATGTCGTCGATATACACATCCATGGTGTCACCTAGTTGGTCCTGGAACATATTGTTCACTAACCTCTGGTACGTAGCACCTGCGTTCTTCAACCGGAAGGGCATCACTTTGTAGCAATATACGCCTTTGTCTGTTACGAATGCGATTTTTTCTTGATCTTCGGGGTGCATGAGGATCTGATTATACCCTGAATATGCATCTAGGAATGTCAACATTTCATGCCTAGCTGTAGCATCTACCATATCATCAATGTGGGGTAATGGAAAGGGGTCCTTGGGGCACGCCTTGTTCAGGTCAGTGAAATCGATGCATACTCTTCACTTCCCATTTTTCTTGCTGACGACGACTACATTAGCTAGCCATTCAGGATACTTCACTTCGCGGATCTTACCGGTTTTTAATAGCTTCTGTACTTCTTCATTAATTATCTGATTCCTCTTGGGTGCGAATTTTCTTTGTTTTTGCTTCACCGGCTTCATGGAGGGGTCTACGTTCAGCTTGTGTGTGATGATTTCTAGGTCGATGTCGACCATGTCTTTGTGTGACCAAGAGAAACAATCTTCATTTGTTTTGAGAAATTCTATGATACCGTTCCTTTGTTCAAGTGACAAGTTGGCTCCAACTTGTACCACTCGATCTGGCTTTGCTAGGTTGAGCACCACTTCATCTAATTGGCATTCTTCCGGCTTGGGTGGTGCCGAGCCCAGCTGTGATTGCTAGATGGATTCCACCTTCGGCTTCATATTCTAGCTGTAGCATTCTCTTGCAGTTTTTCTTTCTCCTTCGATCATGAGGACTCCCCAAGGGGATGGGAATTTCAGGACTTGATGGTAGGTAGACGGGATCGCTTTCATTTTATGTAGTCACGATGTTGTATGCCGAGGGACAGTCCACAACGTTGAACCTGGAGGTGATGTTCACACCTTTGGCCCATGTAGCAAGTGTGACTTCTCCTAGGGTGTACTGAGTTTCTCCACTGAACCTGACGAGGGCTCTCGGATTCCTGATGATGTCTGCCTCCTGGAGCCCCATTTCCAGGAACGCCTTCTTGAAAATGATGTTGGCCGAACAACCATTATCCACCAACACTCTCTTCATACAGAAATTACTTACATATAGCGAGATAAGAAGGCTGTCATGGTGCTCAGCTCCTTCCAAGTCACCTCCATCGAAGGTGATGGTCATGCCACGCAGCTTCTTCTCTTGCTCGGACATCGGACTTCCGGGTAGGATATGGTTCACAGTGGTGCTTCTGGCGAACCTCTTAGCAGCTAAATAGGTGAGACCACATATCTCGGATCCACCACATATTACATTGATCAATTTCGCATTGGCGGGAGGTGGTGGAGGACCACCTGACCTATCCTGCTTCGGATTCTCGATTCCTTTACCTTTCTGGTCTAGGAGATGATCTATGAGGCCTTTCTTCAGTTGCCAAGCAACTTCTTTCCTCAGAGCCTTGCAATCTTCGGTTTGGTGGCCATGATCATTATGATATCTGCACCACTTGGACTTGTCTTTTGACTCGTCTGGGCGCTCCGATTTCCTGGGCCATCTGACTCCTTGACCGATCTCTTTCAGAGCATCCACGACTCCAGCTTCATCTACACAGAAACAATAGCTGGACAAGGGCGGATACTCCTAACGCTCTCTCGGGGAATCTGTATCCTGCACATCCGAGGAAACATTTTGTACCTATTGTCGGCTAGAGGAAGCCTGGTCCTTCTTCTGGTAAGGTTGATGTCTCCATCCTCCTTGGAAAGAGTCCGTCCTTCGTTCAACTCGGGGACCATTTCTGGCCGCTTCATCTTCTTCGACTCGGACCTCCGCTAGTGTCCTCGACTGTACTTCATCAAAATTTTGACATGGATAACGGGTTAGTTCATAATACAAACGAGAGTTATAGGTTACTCCCCTTCGGAAAGCTTCAATAGCGGTTGGCAGATCCAGGTTCGGGATATGGATCATCTCCTTGGTAAATCCGTCTAGGAAATCCCTGGTGGATTCTCCGATCTTTTGAGTGAGTCGGTACAGATCGCTTGACTGCTTCTTCAGGGTCCGGCTACTGGCAAACTGTTGATAGATAGAACTTGTTCACCAGGCTAGAGAAGTTCGCGATGGAGCCGGGCTTCAGGTTAATCAACCACCGCAACGCAGGTCCGCATAGAGTGGCTCCGAATGACCGACACATTGTAGCTTCAACCTGTTGCGGGGGGGGGGGGCGGGGGGGGGGGGGGGGGGGGGGGGATTGACAGTTTCCATATCCTCTGTTTGTACTGGGCCACATGGTCCACTAGATCGTTGGTGCCATCGTACAGCTTCGGGATGGCGGGGATGTTCAGCTTCCTAGGGATCCTGGTTTGTGCTATCTCGTCCGAAAAAGGGGATCTCGCATATCCGTCTTTAGCTTCCATAGCCACTGGGGTGGGAGCTCCAGGTAGCTTGGTTAACAATTTCATAATCAACATGTTCTAGGCCTCTAAGACTGCCATCTTCTGGTTGCCGGGATCCGGGTTCGTTTAAGAGTCTTTGTTCTTTTCCTGGTTCCGCGGCTCTTCCCATACTTCCATGTTGGAATCAGAGCTGTTGGTTTTTTCCTCTTCCAGATCTCCCATGAGGGGTATATTCTCCAGGTAGCAGACTCCAACTCCTTGCTTACGGATTCTAGTGATTCTTTGGCCGTCTTGGCGTCGGCGGACAGTTGACGAGCCTCTTCAGTAATTTTCTGATTTTCCTCTTGGGTTTGATTCAGGGCTTCTTGCGTCTTGCGCTACATTTCTCTGACTTCTTCGAGCATTTGCTCTTGGGACTGATTGGATTGTGAGGGACCTAACTGACTACCGCTACCTACCATGTTTTGTTCTTTTTTAAATAAACGAGCATACAATAAAAAAAACAAAAACCTAGTTACAGCCCCACGGTGGGCGCCAAATTGTTTATGCAAAAATCAGATAACAACCTAATCTAAGCTGGTACGACTGTAACCAGGTTCGATCTACCTTGCGATAAATAACAAACGACTAATGACATAATAAAAACTAAACGAAAGACAAAGAAGAGAAACAACACCAGACATGGTGACGCGAAAAAACCCCATGAATAAGGGTAAAAAACCGCGGGTGGCTTTGAGTCCACCAATCCACTATGAATTCGATCAATTACAGGTTCAAATACAGGTTGCGAATGCCAAGCCCTTGAGTATGTTCGCCAGTTAACTCTTATCTCTCTCTCATAAATAAAAGACAATATGATTTTCAGTGATGGAAAATGTTCTGTCCCCTTTCACAGTAGTACAATATTGATTTATATTCTAGGCCTAACTGCTTCTGGAGCCTTCACGTCCTGATTTGTAGGGATCATCAACAGCTTCCTGGAATAACTGCTTGGACCGATTCTTTTGGAGGCAGTTGCTGACTAGGGCATATTCCCACGTTCCTAAATTATCGGATGGGAGTTACACCTTCTGACTGCTTGAACTTGAAGACTTCTTCCTTTGGGCTTTGTCCTGGCATTTTGGGCCATGTCACCTTATTTGGCTTGGCTTCTCGTCCGTTGGAATGAACCTGCGAACCTATGCATCAGTCAATGACACATTAGCTACAGATACAGAGAATCTGGGTATAACAGCTGTCATGGAAATTTCTTCTCTCCAATCTACCATGTACCTAGAAATACACAAGCTTTGGACTCAGGATCCGAATCTAGTTAAAATCATTGATGATTTGAAGCTTGATGTACACTCACACCCACACTTTGTTTGGTCTAATGAATAGCTGAGAAGGAAAGGAAAATTGGTGATTGGTGATAGCCCTGCACTCAAGCGGGAGATTCTAAAGTGGATGCATAACTCTCCTCAAGGGGGGCACTCTGGCATGGAAGCTACCTATCAGAGAGTCAAAGCCCTAATTTATTGGCAAGGATTGAAGAAATTTGTCCATGAGTATATGAGATAGTGTGTAGTTTGTCAGAAATGCAAGTATGACCAAGCAACCTATCTTGGCCCTCATTCAACCACTTCCAATCTCCCAAGGTGTATGGGAAGACATCACCATGGATTTCATTGAAGGCTTACCTAATTCTCATGGGAAGGATGTCATTTTGGTGGTAATTGGCAGATTAAGTAAACATGCTCATTTCATACCTCTCTCTCTCTCTCTCTCTCTCTCTCTCTCTCTCTCTCATCCCTTCTCTGCTCTCCAAGTTCCCAATCATTTCAAGATAATGTCTTCAAACTACATGGTTTGTTTGAGTCAATCATTTTTGACAGGGATAAGGTGTTCCTTAGCAGGTTTCGGGATGAGTTGATGAAATTACAAGGCATTACTCATCTGCTCTCTACTTCTTACCATCCACAGACTAATGGATAGTCTGAAGTTCTTAATAGGTGCCTTGAGAGATACCTGAGGTGTATGTGCCATGACTTCCCTCAACAATGGATCAAATGGCTTCCTCTTGCATAATACTGGTATAACACCACTTACCATTCTGCCACTCACATCATTCCTTTTGAAGTCTTATATGGACAGTATCCCCCTACTCACAGACCCTACTTGAGTGGTGATATTAAAATTGATGTAGTTGATAGAAGTTTATGACAAAGGGAGATTACTATTCAAGCCTTGAAGTTCCAACTTCAGAGGGCTCAGGCTAGAATGCAGCAGTAAGCCAATGCTCACAGGATTGACAAGCAGTTTGAGATAGGGTGATTGGGTGTATTTGAAGATTGAGCCCTACGGGCAACACTCTCTGATGTCCAAGATGAATCAGAAGCCAGGGGCAAAGTATGCTGGTCCTTATGAAATAATCAAAAAGGTGAATCGGGTAGCCTACACTTTGGCTCTGCCTCCTACCTCTAAGATTCATCCCACATTCCATGTCTCTTTGCTCAAAAGACACAAGGGACCCCCCTCCATCACTCTCTGACATACCTGAACCTCCTGAAACCTACACTGATGAGGCCCCACCAAAATTTTCCCTTAAAGTTCTAGATAGGAGAATGGCAAAACAAGGCACTCAGGGGGTGGTCAAGTGGCTGATCAGTGGGTTGGTGAAACCATGGAAGAGGCAATATGGGAGTGGCTCAAGATATTGAGGCTCAGTATCCTCATTTTGATCCTTGTGGGCAAGGATCTTCTGAAGGGGAGGGTATTGATGCATCCTAGCCCTTGGAAGTGAGGGAAATTGAGAAGATGGTGAAAGGGAATGCGCCGGCAGCTAAGGTTAGCAAGGAACTTGCATGTGATGTTGTTGCATGTGACGTTGCAATATTGAAGGGAAAAGTCGTTACAGCCTAGGTGTTAGTGCAATGTTAGTTGTATGCTACATTCATTGAATTTCATTTCTAATTTTGTTCTAATTTGCAATTACATTTAAATTTGTCATTTACATTGCATTAGAATACCATTTGTAACTGACTGGGCATATAAGCTCATTTGGCTGTAAAAAAATTGGTTGTTGAATGAAATTATCTCCTCACCTACTTTCTCTCTCTCTCTCTCTCGTTCTCTCTAATCTTCTTTTTTGTTGCACAAGCTTGATAGATCTTCAAGGTTGCCCTTCTTCATTGGCTAATCTCCCGGACTGTTAAGGCTGATCACCATTCTCAGCTAAGGCTTGAGAATCTAATCATGTGAACCTTTGCTTTCTGTTTGGTGTGTGTAGCAAGGTGTATCAATCACCAAGTAATGAACGTATGTTTTTGGTCGGTTTTGTTCAAAACCGCCATTTAGATTTGTGATTTTCTTCCCAAAACCGCTAATTTAAATGGCGGTTTATAAATAAGAAAACGGAATTTCAATTTCGAGTATATGCATTTAATACTCACACTCAAAACAAAAACATAACACTTTTCTTATTCTCACTGGCAATACTCAATCCACTTTGCTATTCTATAACATCGCTGACCGTCGTTCACTGGAGTTCATTTCTTGCGCCGATAGGACGTCGCTTCACCGCCGCTGCTCCTGCACTACATCACTGGAGTCTGACAAAGCTGTAGAATTGCATACGCTTGTGTTCTCGCACAATTCTTGTTAGTCAATCCCCCTTTAAGCAATTAATTTTGTTCTTAGTGTAGTATCTTTGGTTGTTTGGCTTCAACTTGTGTAATTTAGTGTATGGATTGCAATAATGGTTGGTAATTTGTTGGAATTTCGGGGAGTAGTGATTGAACTTGTTTTGTTTATGTTTTTCAATTTTACTTCGTTTTCTTGTTAAGAGTCGTGATTTTTTTTGTTGTTGATTCCAGTAGTGTATTGATTGCAATAACACTACTGTCATTGTTGAGAGTCGTGTAAGTCAAGGTTTGGGGATGGGTTCTTTCACTAGAATGCTTGTAGATGACCAATTCTTCAATGAGCACATATCTGAGCTTTCTTTATCCACTCATGCGGGTACCTCAAGTGCAATTCAACAATATCCTTCCCTCGATTCTCTAGATCTAACAATGTTGATGTGTTTGGGTTTGAAGATCATGGTAATGACAGTGATGACCATGATGATGAAGCTTTGAGTGGGGCTTATGACAAGACTATTAATAATAGTGCTCCAACACAAAACTTTAATGAGGTTCCTCAACTTGATTCCGTCACACGTCAATCATGGATGACTTGGTCAGGGAACACCGCTTTTAGTTCTAAAGGGAAGTTTCAGATTAGGTATCAGTTGAAAGATGCCATTAAATCGTACTCCATTACAAGAAATCAAACAATTCGAGTGGTCGAGGTTGAGCTTGAGAAATATGTTGTCGAATGTAAGAGGAAGACGTAATGCAATTTTCCTTAGAGGCTTAAGGAAATCTGAATTCAAGGTCTTCCTACATTCAAGATTGTCAAGTACAATGGCCCTCATGCAAGTAATTGCTTGGGAGATAGTGACTTAGTTAATCACAAGCTTCTTACCTCTGAATTTGTTTGCAATTGTTATTTTAGATTTAATTCGAGTGGACCCTTTTTTGAAGATCAAAACAATTGTTCAAATAGTAAAGGAGAAATTTCACTTTACAATAACTTACAAGAGAGCGTGCCTAGAAAAACAGAAGGCAATCAACATCAACTATGGTGATTGGAAGGAGTCATATGAGGAGTTGCCAAAGTATATGTAGGCTTTGAAGGAATCAAGTGTCGGTAATGTTGTTGAGTGGCATTCGCTTGAAAATGTTGATCCAACTTTGCGTGTATTTGGTCGTGTGATATAGGTTTTTAAGCCTTCAATCGATGGTTTTCGTCATTGTAATCCCTTAATCGATGGTTAGGCCCTTGATGATTGTGTTGTTTGGCTGTGTAGATTTTTTTTAATTGGTAGGTTAATTTGATACCAAAGAACTTCCATTTACAATGGGTGAACAATAGGTAGTTTTAATAATTAAGTTTTACATATGAAACTGCCATTCAGAATGGCGAGTTCATATTACATAAAACCGCCACTATAAATTGAGGTTTTACCAACAAAACCACCATCCTGAATGGCGATTTCATTGTGAACATCGCCATTTTTTTGGCGGTTTCTTGTTACATGTGAAAGTAGCCAATTTGAATGGCGGTTTTAACATGTAATGGAAAGAATTGAACTTCGACCGAATCAGTGACATGGACAATATAATGGAAATAAGAAATCTTGTAACAATATTTGAGGAATTGCGATAATTTTAAGCAATATTAAGGGAAACCGCTCACTTTTTGTCAAAAAACACCTTTAAATTTTTTTGTCACAAAATGCCATTTAAAAAATTTTATAACAAAAGATGCCCAAAACAAAAAAAAAACTTTGTAAGGAGACACCTTTGTGGCATATTCCGGTGTTGACTAGAGTATTCCGGCGTTGACCCCTCTAATACTTTTATTTGCACTCCTATATATCTCCCTCTTATTTCTCCCCTCTTTATTTCTCCTCTTCTTTCAAAATCATCACAACATCACTTGCAATCCCAAAACTCATCATTCATAGAAATTTTTCTAATTACTCATACCCAATTCAAAATTCAAGCAATCATCACTCACCCAAATTAGTGTAAACAAAACCCAATTGTTCAAATCCCCCAAATCAAAAACCAGACAAAACCTTAGAAAAAATGCAAAGAGGGGCAATTGTGTTTGTTCGTTCGTTGGTTGTCACCATGGTTGTGGTGGAGGACTTCGACGACCTCAACGACGGTCTTCGTCTACTCAACCGCTTCTCTTGCGTGCCAATTAACTTGCTCTAGTTGTTGTTGTGTGCGTGGGTTATGGGGGTTGTTTGTGGGTTAGTGAGAAGGAGAGGGTGGCGGTGGAGTGAGTAGTAAGTGGCAGAGTTAATGATTGGTGGTAGACAAGGAATTGTGGCGTGATGTTGGGGTTGTGATGATGGGGTTATGGGGGATCGAGGCGGTAGGAGAAGAGCGAAGAAGGCAGCGATGAGAGAGAGTGAGTAGCGGTGGCAATGAGTGGTGATGGTGGTTGGTTGTGTAAGAGAGAGAAAGAGAATGGGAGGGTGATGAGTGATGATAATAAGAGTGTGTAATAAAGAAAATGAGGGCAAATAAGAGAAAAACTAGAGTCAACGCCAGATATTTTGGTTAACACCGTAATATGCCTCAAAGGTGTCTCCTTACATAAAAATTTTTAAAAGGTGCTTTGTGATGAAAAACAATGTTTTTAATAGGTGTTTTCTGGCAAAAAAAGTCTATTTTTTATTATATTTGTAGCCTTTTTTTTTGAAAAAAAAATGAAATTTTTTTATGGGAATATATTATGCATTATTATCTAACTTTCTCTATTGTTAAAGTTATTTCATTAAAATGTTATTTTTGTAAAATTGGTATACGTGATTAATAAGGACATATGAAGTTATGGTAGAAATAAGAAAATCAAGTTGATCTAATTAAGATTGTGTGGTGACTTCTTTACTTTAGCTTATTTTTAGTTCAATTTAGTCCAATCTAAATCAATATTAATGTGTTCATAACTGCCAGAGTTTGGGGGTCATTTGCGAGAAACATCCTAATAAAAAATTTTGTCCAAAACAACTAAAGAAGCATGCTTCGTTTGTTGACCAATGCAAGATTTCCTTTTCAAGCATTGACTTGGAATCTCAAGCCATTAAAAGTCATGTGCGGTTCACGTGGGTTTTTTCCTACTATTTCCTTAATCACTAACCTATTTGCACCCTCAACTCATGCTATTCTTTCATCTTCCCTTTTATTTTATTAAAATAGTTCAAAAAAAATTAAATTTGCTATGTGGTATAACTTACAATTGGAGAACATAAAGTTCATCAACAAATTGAGCTCTTTATTAGATAAATTACGTTCTGGAAGAAAAAAAAGTTAAATTAAAGTATGAGTAAACAAGAACACACTCTCACTTCTGAAGAGTAACCACTAAAACAAGAAAAAAGAAGAAGATTTAGGGATACAAATAAGACCCCCACAACTTTCACATGTAGACACAACAAGCACACTAGCATAATATGATGTAACCTAGAGTCTGCTTAGGTTAGTCAAGGGTGTCCTAGGGCGCCATGACTGGGCTAGAATGTCCCATACACAACACTACATGTTGTGCTGATCGAAGGTGGTCTAAATCATAACAAATTCGCAGGACACTAAGTTGTGCATCGTGGTTGGGATATGCGTCAAGCTTAAGAGTTGGTTACATCAGTAGTACATCAGAGCCAATCTTAAGCAAGCCCCCCGAGTCTATCTTGAGTGTAGAACACACTCATGTGAGACGTGTACATGCAATATGCCGAGGACATGTTCGCAATTACAATAGTGAATTCACGAGACTTTTCATCTTTCGTCCGCTCATTCTCTAGGGTTTAAACCCTAAAGAAATCATTCCCAGTGAAGTCGCAAAACTGTAGGCCCTGGGGTTTGGGTTACGAGGGGGATGCCTATGAGGCCTACGAATGTGTGGGGGGGAAGTTATTGAATACTTGTATAACATAGTGTGAGTATACTTGGCGTATAGGATTGTGGATACTCAAAATTGAACAGAGAAAGTCGCCAGCGCACTCTTTTCAGGAGCTGCGGAACCCATATTATGCCTTGTCAAGTCATAATGCAAGGCGAAGGATTCCATTTTATGGACATGAATTGAGGTCATGGATTCGGGGACAAGGGTAAGGGCAAAGTAGTCCCCTCCGATCCCCCGGCCCCCCGCATCTAGCAGTCTCTACTCGGTCTCAATTGCAAATTCACCATTGTAACTTTGAACAACAATAATATTTTTGTATTATTGTCTTTAAAGCAAAAAAGAATCTAGGAGATTTTGAATTAATGCACATAAAGGCTAATTGATTGTTGTTAGTTTGAATTAGGTCAAGATTTAAGATGCCTAAACCGTTTGTCCATGAATATCTTATTAGACGTGACAACAAGTAATTAATGTCTTAATTAGCACTAATAATGGGTGATAGAAATTATATACATGTGTAGGACGTGGGCCGCGCCCTCAGCGTATAGCGGGCGCGCGGCTTGGTACTACATCGAGGTGCTTGTGTGTGGGCTTGAACCACGGAATCCCGCACGTGAGTGCGTTGGGGTAGTGTTGTCGAGTAAGGGGAGTCGCCACCGTGCCTAGAAAGGTTATTCACGGACGCCCGAAACGTTGGTGCCAAAACAATGGCCCCACGTCCAATCAAGTAACCAGTCGTGGGTTCGGAACATGGTACGAATCAGATCTGTAACCCAATTCGCCCGCAATGTAGCGGCCTCTACTCGTCTCATTGTAATTCCATTATAACACGATTATGGATGCACACAACTTACATTTTTAGCCACCTAGAAGCATATTCTAACCCTAAAGATTACTAAGGAGTAGTTTCTATTATGCACAAGAGACTACCTAACCTAGAAATTTAACCACTTTGTATTAATCAAGTTAAAAACGGTGCCTAAGAACAGTTGTCCATAGTTAATCTATTAAGTGATTCACATAATTCCGGTCTTTGTTTAACAAACATATACAAAGTTATACAACAATGACATATGCAATAATATGAAGTTTATGAACTTCATAAGATATGCAAACTCGTCTTACCCTAATCTGCAAAGAAACCAAAAGTTAGTTTGCAAAACACAATGAAACGAATCTTTGCCTTGAATCGGCTACATGAAAACAAAGAAAATAATTGTATAGTGCCTTGATTAAAACGCAAGCGCAATGATCTTTCGCCTTTAATTGCTTATACAAGAGAAAAGAATTGTTAGTTTGACATATGAACTAATAATAAGAAATGAAAACTAAAACCATGAAAACCTTGCAAACATTGAAAACCCTAATATTTACATGAAACAAGTTAAAAGTGAGTTTCACATCTGTTATATATTAAAAACTCATAACAATGGTAGTCAATATTAAAAAGAAAGTGAGAGAGATTATTGAGGTAATCTCAAATTCAACCTTTGTTATCGCTTGTGATTCGAAGAGAATCAATGCTCTTGAACTAAAACGAAAGTATAATGGTTTTGAGTGTATGTTGATGTTTAGAGAGAGAGAGTATGCTGTGGGAAGCATATGATCGTGTTGTATCGGACTGAGCAAGCAAGGGTATTTATAGCACGAGGCAAAGTTTGGAGCAAAAAAACCCTGCGTATATACGCTGCAAGTGAGTCGTAATACGCTGCTTTCCTGCGTATATTACGCACTGCAGGATATACGCTGCTCACCTTCCACAAGATTTTGGCAAATTTTCGTAATGTATTATATGAGCGTATATACGCTCCTGTTGAGCGTATATACGCTCATCAGTTGCGTATTATACGCTCATGATTTTGTATATTTTCCAAAAAACCTCGAAATACTTTGATTTCCTCCGATTTTATTCTGATTTCCTTTGATTTCGACGCACCTAGACACCCTTGCCTCTCCAAGCAAGGATTCTAGAATGTTCTAGAAGGTTCCACGTATTTCCGAAGTATTTTCTAATTATTTCTATTATTTCTGCGTTATTCTGCGTACTAAAACAATTGCAAAATTCATAGAAAATCATAGAAAAATCAGAAAAATAATTTTAAAAACTGGCGGATTCAGAAAAATGTGACGGACATGATGAACATCAAAAAGCATTAGAATCGCCTTTGAAAACCTTTTGAAAACCTTTTGAAAAACCTTTGAAAAAAACCGAAAAAAGTTATTTTTGCCTTGCCTTGACCTTTGCTCAATATTTCCGAGTACGACCTCGCGTCTTCCTTTATGAATTCAAAGCATCTTTCTGATTCGAACAAACCCGAGACGCGTTGTTTCATCACGGATTACTCATTTGGGGACACCATTTCGGGGTGTCTACAGAGAGCCCCACTTTGACTGAGTCTGAGAGAGACAATAGTCTCGCAAGACGAAGTCAAGTATTCATTCGGACGGAGGAGTAACCAAGACGTTCTGCGACCCTGAGTTTGCTCTTTACCCGCGGTACCTGCAAAACAAATGTTAGTATTTACCTGTTACCGCGCCCCTCGCGTGTTGTGCCCCGGAAGCGCCTGAATCCTGGGTGGTTTTCTCCCTACGGCTACTTGGCTTTCCGGAAGAGTTTCCGATGTTGTGTGCGAATTTCTAGCCGGGAGAGAAAATTCCAAACCGAAGAATGCGCGGGACTTTTGAGCGGAGAAGATTCCAAAAACCGAAGATGCTGACGGAATATCTATAGCGCGGCGAGAAATTCCAAGACCCGGAGAATGTGCTGACGGACTTCTTGTAGCGGGGTAAGATTCCCAGAGCACCCGAAAGATGTGTTGCTTTGAGATTTCTGTAGCGGAGAATTCCAATAAGACCCGAAAGATGCTTGTGCTGGGATACTTCTGTAGCGGGAGACCGAAACTTGCGCGAGACCCGAAAGTCTGTGCGGATCTTAGCGGGAGACATCGTTATACCCGAAGATGCTGTGCTGGATTCTGTAGCGGGAGAAATCGTAGACCACGAACAGTAGTGATATATGTTGAATTCGGTGCTGGGGAAAGTCGACCCCTCCTAGCTAGAGACTTCAAACCCAAAACCGACCAGTGTGCAAAGGAGCTGTTGCTGTGAGGAAGCCCCCACTTTGACTGCATCTGAAGAGGACAAAATCTCGTTAAGACGACAAGTCAAAGTATTTGATTCTGGACAGAGTAATGCAAGTTCCGTCGGCAAGACGCCTCGTTCCTTCAGGAAAGTTCCCCTACGGCTGACCTTGGCTTTTCGGGAAAGTTGCGCTTATAACAACAATCAGCGCGTTTATACGCGAATGAATGGCCGTATAGGCATAAGTGAGTGAGATATGATTTCCTTCGGAAACGCCTCGTTCCCTCAGGAAATCTTCCCTACGGCTGACCTTGGCTTTTCGGGAGAACGTTGCGTCGTGTAGCAACGATCGCGTATAGCGATGAATGCCGTATAGGACCGTGTGCAGGCAAATGCATGTAAGATGGGCCCTAGCCTCGTGTTGAGGTGGTTGCAATGTGCAATGTAATGTAGGTGTTTGTGCAGGATGCATAGCATATGATGTATGTATACTCAATGCGCAATGATGCTTATGAAGCACTGCGTTAATGCAAGTCTATATCTTAGATCTAATGCAGAAAATGACCAGAAGGAAGTAGGACTATGGTAAATGCTTTTGGAATTGCGGCAATGGGAGCCGTCTCAAAACCCCCATTCGAGCAAAGGTTCTTTGATGCAATGAGTCCCCCAACCATGGGGTGGGTGTTTGAATTGGCTGATAGTTTGTGGTTTGATGCTCGGTTTAGTGGTGAGCCCCCAGCTTGATGAGCTTTCGAGGGTTAGGGCAATGGGTTGATGTAAGCAAGGAATGTTGGGAGAGTCATGGGTTGCTTAGCTTTTTTGTGGTGGTAATGGTGACGGATTGATTTTGATTTGCCCCAAATCAGAGTACTTGAGCTGAATGCTGCATGAGGTGAGAGAGATGAGGATTGATATCGATTTGCCCATCATACTTGAGCAGAATGCTGCTCTACCAGATGCCGAGCGAAATCTATGGAGAAATGCTGCAATGCGATGCTTTGAGGAGAATGCCTGATGAATGCCGCAGAGTGATAGCCTAAAGATGAGTTGAGGAGAGACCCTTAAGGTCATGAAGCAAGGAGCTAGGGTCACAGAAAGAGACAGGGCTAAATTTCGTGGGGCCGAAACTTTAAAGGGGGGGTTTAAGTGAATGGGAATTGACTTGTGGTTGGCCTAGATTGATTTAGGTTCAAGCTCGAGTCTTATGTCGGGTGCTTACACTAGGAATTTGCTTCTAGCTTTAAGAGAATCGAAACTATAGATAACCTCAGAATTTTGGTTATGAATGGGTCGGACCTCGAGAAGAGGTTCCCACAACGCATATCACT